>PVIC010008432.1:0-48189 GCA_004025085.1 Thryonomys swinderianus
GAAGGAAGGAAGGAAGGAAGGAAGGAAGGAAGGAAGGAAGGAAGGAAGGAAGGAAGGAAGGACAGGGAGAGAGAGAGAAGGGAAGGAAGGAAGGAAGGAAAGAAGGAAGAACAGAAAATTTCATCACTGTATAAACACCGTGAAGTATGTTTACACAAGCTAAGATTGTTTATGGTGTCACTCCCTAGGCTATACAATCTTCTGGGACCACCCTTAGGTACACACTCTGTCATCAACTGAAATGCCATTATGAGGTAAAGGGCTAAAAGTGGCTTGTGGTGACTTAAAGGAATCAAACCCAAGTCACCTAGAAGATGAAGAGAAACATCTTCTGTGAGACAATTGGCAATACTGAGAAACAACTACCATTCCTGAAAAGGGACCCAGCAACCCCACGAGATGAGCAGGACGCAGCCCCCAGGTCAGATGGGCTGTTTAATTCCAGACACTGAGGGCCGAGCGGCTGACTCCGGAATTGTACACACCCGAGCCCACAGGGGCTGACCGACAGGTCAGTCCCTCAGCCGAGAGGCAGCACTTCATGGGAAAGAACACTCCCAGGTCATGAATCAAGACCAAGACAGATCGACAAGTGAAGGAACCACTGTTTCCGCTGGGAACTAACAAGCACCATCCAAGCTTACACACTTCCAGGGCACACTGACACTCTTGTTCACATCCTCGCACCAATGCCCCTGTCACGCACACAGCTGAGCTCCACACAGAGACCCACAACAGGAAGCAGGTTACCACCTGCCCCATGTGCGATGAGGCCTTTCCTTACCTGGGGCAGTTTTGTAGCAGGAGGTTCTGGAGGGCAGCGACGGGGCGTTCTTGGTCCTGGGGCTCGGAGTGCTCTGCAGCACCTGCCTCTGGCGCTTCAGCTCCTCTTCCCTCTCCTGGGCAGCCCGAATCTCTTCCTCGATCATGGACAAAGTCCGCTGCTTCCTTGACCTCAGTTTGAAGGGCCCAACCATCACATCAGATTCTTGAGTGGCCAGGAGGGAGGCTGTGCTTCTCAGCTCAGCTGCCTCGGAGTACTTGCTGAAGTAGCCTCCTTCAGGCCTGGTCTCCTCCATGTCGATTGGGCCGCTGGGAGGTACAGCTGGTGGCAGCTGGGAGGGCCCCCTGTCCCTGAGCACCCTGCCCTCTGTGGGGAGATTCTTTGGTAACACATCCCTTTTCTCTTGAACGGGAGAGGACACCTGAGGTGGCTCAAACATGCTCTGATGCTTCTCTGAGCTGGAAGCCCCAGCTTCAGTTTCCTCCAGACTTGCTTCTGGTCCCTGCTGTTCTGCTCCATCCCTGCTGGTTTGGGGCACAGCCTTATCCGCCTGCTCAGCTATGGCTTGCTGAATGGCATTCTGCACCAGAAGACCAGCCTGATATTCCAGGGAGTCATCCACAGATGGAGATTCTCCCAGGGTAGAGGAAGGGGAATAGAAACCATGATCACTAAATGACTTTGAGACCCCTTCTCGGCCCTCTGAGGGGTTGTCCGTTTGTGGAGTCTGGGGCAGAGAGAAGTCAGCCAGCGAGTTTTCCTGGAGGGCATTGGTTGTCTCATTGGAGGCTCCACTGTCACTGATGTTGTCCATGCTGAAATCGTTGGAGAGGGTCTCCAGGACGGTGGTGTCCTGGGACCTCACCGACAACTCATCCAAACCCGAGTCAAGCTCCTCTTGGGTCAAAGAGACATTGACTGATCTTGAAAACTGATCCAAAATCCCATGCTCATCATCCTTGACCACAGTGAGGACGGCACGGGCACTGGTGAATTCTCCATCCTCTGCCCACAGTTTCGATAAGGGCCCACGTTTGGAGGGCTCGCTGTAAGGCCCTTCCTTTCCCTGAGGGGTGGCAGTGCCTGGGCCTCCTCCACCCAACTGAGTCTCAGGCACACAGGGCACTTTCTGCCCTTTGGCCACCGATGTACTACTGTCTTCCAGAGGCACCACCATGGAAGCTGGTCTCAGGATGGTGGTTGGCTTGTCTGAGTTGATGGACCCGAGAGGCTTGTAGAAAGGCTTGATAGAGAACAGCCGAGGTGTACTCTGGCCCTTGGCCACTGCTTGCCTAGAATTCTCCATGAGCTGGAACTGTTTGCGTGCCGCTGAGAAGTCAATCTGCTCAGTGACGATGTCCTCCTTTGCACTTTCAGTCCTGACTGGACGTTCCTGAGAGGAAGCAGGTGCCGCGCAGAGATGTGCCTGGGGTTGCTGCTGGTGCTGCTGGTGCTGGTGCTGCTGCTGCTGCTGCTGCTGCTCCTGCTGTGCCCTTCTTTCCTTGCGCTCCTTGTACTTTTTGTGTGACTCCAGATGCTCCTCATCCAGCTGCTCCTCGATGGTTTTCTCCTGGGGAGGATTCCACCACTTGGCTGCTATGCCAGGATTCTTCTTCACAGCCTGACTCCGGATGAGCTCCCTCCTCTCCTTCTCCAGCTCCAGCATCTCTTCTGAAGGCCTCACCTTCCGGACACAGTACTGTTCCTTCTCACGGTCATCCTCCTCAAAGAGCTTAGAGGGTTTCTTGTCCTCATGGAAGGCACGCAGCTCAAACTTGGCCTCCTTCTTCAGCGTGGTGAACGTGAACTCCCCATCTCGGGAGGAACAACGGGAGCTGGTGGAGGAGCTGGGGCTCACGGGTGCCTGCAAGTTGTCCCCCAGTGTGTCTCGGAGCTGGTCAGGAGAGTGGCCATTCGCCCTCTCCCCTTCTGCCATGGTGTCAGAGGGGCTTCTACTGACCTCAATGTGAGGGGGACCCTGCCCTCTGTCTACTCTGTCAGCGGGCTCGGGTTGGGTGGCTCTGTGGGCCGGGGGGCTTATGCTGCTCTCCAGGATCGCTGCACCGGGCTCTGGGGAGGATGTTCCGTTGTAAGTTCCATCCACAGCAGAGTCACAGCAGTTGGCCTCCAGTACCTCATCTAGATATCGGATCTCTCTGGCCACATCGTTGTCCAGGGATTCTTGGTGGTGGCCGAGGAGGCCATTGTGTGGAGGTGAACAGAAAGGGGAAGAATGGTCTGTGGAGTGGGGGGTGGAGGTGATTCCTGGAACGCTTTTACTACATTCCGTAACAGACACCTCAATTTCCATGTTTTTGTGATCCAGGAGAAGAGAGCTGGTAGCAGACTCCAGGAGACTGGCACTACCGTTGTCTCTCTCACTTTTCAGTTGGATATCATCCTCAGAAAGCTGGGGAGGCTTCTAGAACAAAGGGCAAACAAAAATCACAGTTAGAGACTACATCTCTAGGGCTCAGATTGTTGAGACGTTCACTCAAAACTAACAGGATGGAAAATGAAGAAATGGTGACAAGTTCTTTTAACTGGCATCTGCCTTCTCATAAGCCATTAAATATTAATGTTTTGTGGCAGTGGAGGCCTAACCCTCTTGACTTACAGATTCTACCTGTTTATTGGGTAGAATCAGTGGATGCTAATTCCATTTTTAAAATTTTATTTACATAGGAAGGATTATATAGTTAATACACCAGAGGCTTCCAAAACATTTCCCATTAAATTACCACAGGCTTTGGAATAGTACTATTTATGTGTCTGCAGCTATAAAAAGAAGGTCCTTTTGTGTGAGCAAATCTTAAAAACATGACTTTCTGCTAGATGCAATGCAATTATTCTGGGAACAGGAATCTTTTTGGGAAATCTTCCCATAATAAAACAGTGGATAACAGTAGGTCCCTTCAGCACCCTCTCCTAGACTGCAGTACCTCAGTGCCATAGCCACGACCAACCATGTGCATTCTCAACACTGTTACTGAAGCCACTGACTGCACTGTTGTGCTCTCCAGAACAGAATCAGAATAATACTCCTCCTTAGTTGAGTGTGACTTTGAAAAGCTAGTGGTCAATGCCACTTCCTCTCTAGTTTCTAAAATGCTTTATGTATATTACCTCCAATTTGTAGTTAAATTTAGAAAATCATATCATCTTAGTGCTGTTAAATGTGCCATATTTTCCACTAGCCATCTAACCACTGTCATCTTGTTATTTAGCACTGATTAATTTTCAAACTGTAACATGATCTTTTATCATATCAAGAGTCCAGTTTGCCTTAAAGAAATCCAGCAGTAAATTGCAAACTTAATTTGAGTTCTCCTCAAAGATTTCCCAAATACTTTGGTTAACTCTATTTTCCTGTCTCAAGTTCACAATGTGACTTGTTTCAAGGACATGCAAATTAACATAGAATAGTGGAAAACTGGCACAAGGCATCATTGGCATCTATTTCAGTTTCCAACATTTTAAAGGCTTAGATCAGAATGTTAAAACACCACCATATGATGATTCTCAGGGATTCATTCCAAAATTCTTCCAAGGAAAGTGGTACTTTAAGAATGTGCCCATGAGATCCAGAACCATTAGCATTCATCCTGTGCTCTCCCTGCTGTCTGAGTGTTGTTGAAAAGCACTCCTGGCTAACTAGGAACTGGGGGTCCCTTCACTTTCCACATTGG
The DNA here is from genome assembly GCA_004025085.1 of Thryonomys swinderianus. Lineage (NCBI taxonomy): Eukaryota > Metazoa > Chordata > Mammalia > Rodentia > Thryonomyidae > Thryonomys > Thryonomys swinderianus. Next base: position 4,474 of record PVIC010008432.1, read on the forward strand.
CCTTCAAACCTAAAACCGGTGAAGTAACATATTTTCTCTCTAGTCATAGGCAACCATAATGAAGATTCCTTCTTTGTCAACACTTCTGATCTCCTATATCCTTCTAGAGTAGAATTGGTCTTTATCATAATCCAGTACCTAATGCAACTGACATTCATAATCACTAATGTCCTTAATTTTTATTTTTGATCACCATTAACAACTGTTTCTTGTTCCTTTAAAATGAAGCAAAGAGGCATGTCTGAGTTTTTGTTTGTCTGGGTTTCTTTAATACAAGGAATCAAACTCAAGACCTTGCAATTGCCAAGCAGATGTGCCACCACTGAGCTACAACCTCACCCCATGTCCGAATTTTTACTGCCCTTTAAAAACATTAGGGTAAACTTTGGCTAAAGCAATCATCTGTAACTTCTACTCATGTGTCATTAAAGACTACAGAACATTTTAATGCCTGAGACTTAAATTTAAAATTAGATAAGCCTAGGCTAAAGCTTAGCTGCTCCATACAAAGTTATTACTGAACAGACCAGGAAAGAGAGACATGTGGTATCACTAAAGTGAGACCCAGACTGTCCACGCCACCCCAACTTCTGCTTTGTCTGGCGAAGGACTTGTGGCTAATATTCATGGGAACAGCAGAGCTTTCCTTCCATCTCTTTTGGCTCGGTGAGGGAGGCTGGGAAGTAAGAGGAAGCAACTGGGACTGAAATATGGTTAAAAAAATCAATCCTCCACGGAAACAAAACACTTCAGAGTAGCTGATGTGTTGAAAGAGGAAAGGAAAGCTAAAAGGAAAGGAAGCTAAAAGGCAAATAATTGATTCAATAAGTCATTTGTTCTTTAAGCCATTCATTAAGCATGCAAGAAGCTTATTTCATAAGGCCACAATGAAATCAGCAGTGACAATAAGCTCATCCTTAAAACAGTTGGGCTCCTTATGCTACCCAAGAAGCACACGTCGATTCTAGAGCTTCCTCAGTCAGGTCAAGCGAACTTGGCTGCACAGTATTTGTGTCTCACTGCTAATCTCAGGTCTACCCACAGGCCTATCCCCACAGCATTTCCCAAGACCTCCTCTTGGCACCTCATGGGCCCCACCCCTCCCTCCTCAATACTTCACACTTCCATGTTCCATGATGGTAAGTAGGCACGTTGCCGCCGCCACGTCTTTCATTTTAGAATTTAAAAGTTCTACCTTTTCTTTACAAGGTATATTTTTTGAACTGGGAAAACCTGTCCCAGTATAAAAGTTTTACAAATCTCAGATGAGCATTTGACAGTACATTTTTGCACTACCCAAAAAAACTGCCTTTATCTGTTTCAGAAATGATCTCAAATTCCCAACATATAAAAATGATCAGTGGCTGAAGAGTTGGAAATGTTTAATATCTTGATTTGACTATTATATATTACAAACCTGTGCTGAATTACCATAATACATAAATATCATGTCTTCAGTCTGTTAAACTGAGACTTTAAAAAGTCTAGCTTACTGGTTACAAATCAAAGTTTGGGGCTCCAGTGTACTTGAGATGATTCTTTTCAAATACATTTTTGGCTTACTTTTGGTTTTATTTTTTAATCTAGACCCTGGAAGATATAAACAGAAGGGTCTCCCTTTTCGTAAAGTTACATGGAGCCCAGTCCTGTTTTTTTAGTAAAGTCAAAAAATGTTTTCTGGCATTCAATTCTGCCTACTTCAAGGAGTAGCAGTGAGTGTGTACCTAATGAGGTTAGAAATACAGTGGGCCCTTGACTTCTGAACTCCATCAGTTCCCGAGAGCCAGTTGTAACGAAGTCAAAACAGCTGAGACCTGCATACTTATCTGGTACATTCTATAGATAACAAGAGGCACATGAATTCTCTCTTAACCCAATTAACCCAAGTTGTTTATTTCAGTCCTGTTGTAACTTGAGGGTCCACTGCATTTTAAAAGACAGACAATTCTGCATTACTGATTCATAGTCATGCACCAGAAGTCCTGAGCTTTTGTAAAGCTAGTCAATAATTATAAGAAAAGAGCAAATTCCTGAGTTGTACTCTCAGCAAGAAGAATTTATCTTTGTATATCGTGACTCAAAGGGATCAAAACTACCAGTAACTGTACCTGGTAAATGGAAATGGGCTGGAAATCACATGAATCCAGATTTGGCAGGAGTTTGAGCTCAGTATTATGAAATGTTGTCTGGTTTAAACCAACCAATGCTTATTCCTCTCTTAAAGATAAGGACTAGAGTTTTTTCATGCCTCAGATAAAGTGAACCTGATTCCAGATTCAGATAAAACACACATTCATTGCATTGATTGGAAAGTCATTTTTAAGATAAACTGCCTCATGGAAAACACACTAAAAACTTCCCAACTTGATTTTCCAAAGTCAAAGAAATACTAGGGTGCAAGGAGGGCCTGGGAGATCTTTTGCCTGCCTTAGCCAACCCTCCAGGTGGAGCCCTAAGACCATGGTACATAATACCTGGTTTCCTACAGCGGCTCAGAATAGCTAGCAGCTGCAATTTACTGTAAAATAGGGCAGAGACAATATAATTCAGTTATATATTTCTGAAACTGCAGGGCAGACAACCATCCTAACAGGGCACAGGCACTCAAGGAATGGTCTTCTAGGATCTACTCAAAATTTCCACATTCTATGACTTTGGTTCCTTCAGACCCTGAAGCTTGGCCAATTGGTGAATAGAAAAGTGAAAAACACATCGCCATTAGTGCTTGTCAACAAGCATGGTTAATAAAGGAAAGCAGTGGAGCTCAAATTTGTAGGCTTGAAATATTCCCCGCCCTTCAATTTAAATACAGTGGGTCCCTGCTCAGGGCTCAGGTTTTATATACCTGTTTGCAGCCTTGGATTTAGAGGATATGGTTGTTTAAAAACTATTATCTAGTAACAAGATACTGGCTTTTTGGATTGCAAGGTAGGTCAGAGCTTCTAAAACCTTAGAAAGCTGAAACTTCACTGAATTTATGGATAATGACTTTATATAAATGTCAACAACTTGGTCTAAAACCTGATTTTTGATATATATAACCAAATAAGCTGTTTGTATCTAAAGCCACCATTATTTACCAAAAACATGCTTAATAGTTATATACAGTAAATTAGTACAAGTAAGTTTACAATATGGTTACTAAGTTTCCTCTCTCCATTGAAAGAATGGAGAAACCATGGTAATTCAGAGTTTGGAATCCAGGGACAAGAGTCATATCTTGGCTCTACCTATAAAAAGGCTACCAAACCTTATGTAAAACAATTATGAAGCTTTTCTAAGAATACAGCTTCTTTGCAACCAGGGCCAATAATAGTATCATATCTCAAATTGTGTTAACAACTAACGTAGACAGCAGGGGATTGTGGCACACATCTGTAGTCCCAGCACTCAGAAAGCTGAGGCAGGAGGGGCTCAAAAGGTATGCTATATAGTAGGTTCAAGGCGAACCTGAACTACAGAGTGAGACCTTGTCTCAAAAAGAAATTCAATATGAAAAGAATTGTCTTAGAAAATGAAGCCAGATGTAGTAACACATTCCGGGAGGCTGAGGAAAGACAAGTTCAGCCTGGGAAATTCAATGACTTACTGAGATCCTATCTAAAAATGCAGATATTTTTTAAAAAACCAGAAGCTGAGAATGTAGCTCAGTCTGAAGACCCTGAGTTTAATCCCTAGAACCACCAAATAAATAAAAAATAACTAAGTAAACTTAGAAAATGATTCTAAAAGTACTATGAAAATTATGAAATGGTGCAAATACTCATTATTAAACTACTTTCACAATGAAGTATAAACAAAAAAATTATTTCTTGCAGAAGACTGACTTTCTTTGAGGGGAAAATAGGAACAACTAATGTAATATTAAAGTATTTTTAAAAGAAAAGCACCTTGAAGATGAAAACTCAACAGATACCATTGAAATCCAGAAGACAGTAACTATGATGAAAAACTATTTCCACAAATTTGAAAATCTTGAAGAAATGGACAGATTCTTAGACTCATACAAATTACCAAAGCTAAACCAAGCAGACACAATGGTGAACAACCTATTAGAATGAAACTGAGACAATAATAATAATAAACCTACCAAATAAAAAAGACCCAAGACTTGCTGGATTCACGGCTGAATTTTACAAAATCTTTCAGAACGTTTTACCACCAATAATCCTCAAGCTCATCAATGAAACTGAAAGGGATGGAGTGCTCCAAACTCATCCATTTATACATTTCAGCATTACTCTGATCCCAAAACTAGATAAGGACCCAATTTAGAAAGCTACAGACCAATCTCCTTAATGAATACAGATGAAAAAATCCTCCACAAGATAATGAGTAGAATGAAGCACATCACCAAGAAGGTGTGATGGCACATGCTTACAATTCAGGGGATGAGGCAAGAGAACTGCTGCAAGTTCAAGACCAACCTGAACTATGTAGTGAGACCCTGTCTCAAAAAAAAAAAAATCATAGATGATGACCAAGTAGGTTTCATCCCATGGTTGCAAGGATGGTTCAACATATGCAAATCAATAAATGAAGCAAGGACAAAAACCACGTGATCAGGTCAATACATCCAGGAAAGACTTCTGATAAAATCTAACACATTTATGATAGAACCCTGAAGAAAACAGGCATAGAAGGATCATATCTGAATTTTACAAAAGATATTTATGACAAATAAATGGCCAACATCATATTAAATGGGGGAAAACAAACAGTATTCCCTCTACACACTTGATCTTAGCCAAAAGGCCGAGAAGCGATCAGCATTCCCTCTAAAATCAGGAATAAGAGAAAGATATCAACTAACATCTTTTCTATTCAACATAGTAATTGAAACATTAGCCAGAAGAATCAGGTAAGAAAAATAAAAAAGGGATACATATAGGAAAAGAAGAACTCAAGTGATCATTAATTAGTTGCAGATGACATAATACTCTATATAGAAGACCCAAACAATTTTGTCAAAAAAAATTGTTAGAATAATCAACTTCAGTGATGTAGCAAGATACAAAATCAAGACACAAAAATCAATAATATTTGTGTACACCAATGATGAGCTCAATTTTAAAAAATTATGAAAATAATACCATGCAGTAGCACCAAGAAAAATTAAACACCTAGCCAGGCGTGGTGGCTCACACCTGTAATCCCAGTGCTCGGGAGGCAGAGACAGAAGGATTGCTGAGTTCGAGGCTTGCCTGGTCTACATAGTGAGCTGAGGGCCAGCCTGAACTACAAAGCGAGACCATGTCTCAAAAAAAAAATTAAATACCTAGCAATTAATCTAATTAAGGAAGTGAAAGACTTCTACAAAGAAAACTATGCTACTCTGAAAAAGATTAAAGAAGAAATCAGGAAATAGAAAGCTATCCCTTATTCCTAGATAGAACAAACATTGGCAACATGGCCATACTCCCAAACTGCTATACATATTCAGTGCAATCTCCCAGATAAATGGGTGAAGAAAATGTGGTATCTATATGTGGCCAAACCTTTCTCCAGGTGCTTCCACCTCTCTCTCTCTCTCTCTCTCTCTCTCTCCTGATAGACAAATAGGTACAGCGACCCTTTAAGAAAGTGACACAGGTGATGCAGATGACACAGACCAATCATACATTGCTAAATGCTACTTCCACCCTTGCGCCTAATCACACCCGCCAGGAGCACTGCTCCTGCCCTCTTATCCAATCACATCCCAAGCCGCCCTATGTAAAAGCCTTTAATTTCCATAATAAACAGGAGAAGCTTCTCAACTGACACTGAGCCTGGGAGTTGTGATTCCGCATCTCCCCTCACCCTCCCAAGGCCGGCAGACTAGGGAGAAGGTACGGTAACCAGCCCAGGCCGGATGACATCTATATATAATGGAGTACTAGTTGGCTAGACAGAAGCATAAATTTGAGACATTTGTTGGAAACTAGATGGACTTGAAAATTTAATGCTGAGTGAAATAAGTAAAACACACAAGCTGGAAAACCATATGGCAGTGGTGGTGACCTGTTAAGAGTTTTCAATGATAACAAATGGCTCACTGCACAAAGTATACCATAGGCTCACCACCACTGCTCTATGGGTCTTTCATTTGAGTAAGGAAAAGTAGAAACAAAGTTCAAAATAAAGACCAGATAAAAGGAAACAAGGGGATAGATCTCTTACAAATGGGAAGGAGTCCAGGAGACCAAAGGGAGGGAAGAAAATGGAGAAGTGTGAAGGATTAAAATATGCCATGTATAGGAACCAAATGGTTATAATCAACATAAGCATTATATGTCATAAACACGAGCTAAGAATAATAACAACACTAATAATAATGATGATGAAAATGGGGAAGGGGATTTAGAGACAGGGAAGAGAAATCAGTGGGAAAGAAGAAAATTAAAAGAAAAAAACAAGGTGTGCACATATACCTACTTCACATGATGAATGCAAATTTCACATATAGCAAACATGTACTAATAAAAATAGTAAAACACTTTGGATGCCTTTAGACAAGAAAAAAAAAAAAAGTAAAGATTCAATAAAAAAGACCCAGGAAAGAACCTAAAGTACCGCTTATCACCCTAATCTCCCCTCCTAGACTCTTAAATATTAATTTCAGTTGAAGAGAAACACAGAATGATGCATCTGCTACAGAAATAAACAGACTAATTTTATCAACTGTCCTTAAAGGTCAAATGTTCTGAAGATGCAATAGAAATGAATCATCAAGAGTCACCAGACCCGGGGCTCCTGTCACAGGGGAAGTAGAAGTGGAATTGCATGTGCCCAGCACTCAACTGGCCACATAAATGTCTGCATGAACACAGAAGCACTTCGAGTTTATCGTGTGGCCACACCACAAGTGCCACATCCCTGTTAAATGGCGAATAGGAGTTTGACAGCTTGTCATTCTATAGCACATGCACATACATATCCTCAGCTGACACAAAAACCAGGGCCCCTCTGTGCACAGGGAAAGGCAAGGCTTCATTGTAGATCTGAAACCTCAGAATAAGAGAGACTTCTGTCAGATCACACCTGGCTAAAAAGTGGCACAGCTAGCATTTGAAGGCCAGTTCTTAATTCTACCCCAATAGATCAAAAGATAGTCTCAATGGCAGAAGGCTTCCAGAACGGCCTGGGAATGTTAAGAGGAATGAATAGATTGAGAGCATATTTGGCTGTCTGGTTCATCTCTGTGCTCTTGATCCCTATAGGTGACTAGAGACACAGAATTTGGCTTTAAAAGTCAATGACCCATTTCTTTATTGAGAGCAGAGCAGAGTCAGACTCCTCGGAGCCTTAGTTTTAGCTTCTTACTTCTGCTATACTTACTAGGCCCTCCAGCTAGACATGGGACTTCTTTGTGGCTTGGCCATTTCTGCCTCTGGGCTGGCTCAGGTGTGGGCTGTCTGCTTCCTCTAACAAATTCCCAGAGAGGTATCTCACATCACCTTGAGAAAGGGCTGTGACTCTCCAAGAACACCACAGAATCAGAGCCAATCTCACATGACAGGTTAGATTCTAGAAGCCTGATCAATCCGCACAGAAAACGCCGCAGGGCCCTGACTCCTGCTGCACTGGGTGATAGGCAGCAGTGTGCCTGGGCTGCACGGGGCGCGTCATTAGCAGAAAGAACTCACCCTGCTACATCCGGCAGGCCCCAGGCAGACACCAGCAGAGTCCATCTCTACAGGGACAGTGTTGCAGCTCCTCTCCATCCTCGGTGCCCATTTTATGAGCTATTCCCACCTTCTCCTCTTGCCGCCACCCACAGGCTCATCAGCATCAGTGACCCATTGCGACCTCCAGGGCTCCCAGCTCAAATGCACAGTGTGACCCACATTACTCAAACACCAGGCGCCTGCTGCACAGGCGGGTTTCTTGGATCTGAATAACCCCTATCACTTCCTACAAAGGCCATGATATTTAATTTAGAAATGCTTTTCCCTAGGTAATAAGTGACCTGATCCTTTAATCCAGTTATTTTTAAGTTCCACCAAAAACATACACTCACTCTTGGCCTAGGAACAGAGCAAGGCTATAAAATAAAACTTCCTCATAGCTGGGGAATCAAAGAGCCTCCTGGGTCCCCTTTCTTCCCCTCCCTCTCTTTCATAAAACCTCTGTTTAGCACACACAGCACCATCAGCATAGAGCCAAGAACTATTTCCATGGGCCACACATGGGTGCCTCTAGGGCTGTTCTTCCTGGTAGCTTTCCAAACCCAGTTATCTCCATCTCAAAGGCAAGCAACCTGCTTGGTCCTAAAGCCTGGAGATCACTCTCAGGGGCATCTCGCTGGCCTTGAAGGAAACAGGAAACCAGACAGTACGGCACAGGAACACAGAAGTCAAGGCAGTCAAGCACTTTCCTGCAACCTTGGAACCACATAGAAGGGCACACCCTGGGCCTGGGGCCTGGGGATCCCAGAAGCTCTGAGGGGCGACACCCCAGCCCCCAGCAAGGAGCTCACAGCCTGGGAGGAGAGAGTTCCAAGTCACATAAAAAGAACAGATGCTTTGTCACTGATAGACAATGTGAGCGATAGCCTACCAAGCAAAGGAAAAGAAAAAAATGTGAAGGTTAAAAAGGAAAAAAATGGAAACAAAGCTTTGTATAAAGAGGGGTTGGGGTTGTATGGAGGGCAGGGGAATGGGAAAAAATAAGAATCAAGATACATCATGTATAGGTATAAATACTCAAGGATGAATGATCATAATGTATGTATAAAATGTACCAATAAACTCAATAAAGGAAAAAAATAGAAGCCTTGTAGAGGTTCACCTTAAAAATAAATGATACAGCCGGGTGTGGTGGCTCACGCCTGTAATCCCAGCACTCGGGAGGCAGAGGCAGGAGGATTGCTGAGTTCGAGGCTTGCCTGGGCACCATAGTGAGCTCAGGGCCAGCCTGAACTACAAAGCGAGACCCTGTCTCCAAAAAGCAAAATAAATAAATAAATAAATAAATAAATGAATGAATGAATGAATGAATGAATGAATGAATGAATGAATGAATGATACAGGGCCGGGGATGTAGCTCACTGGCATCGTGCCTGCCTGGCAAGCACAAGGTCCTGAGTTTGATCCTCTGCACCACAAAAAAAAAAAAAAAAAAAAAAAAAAAAAAAAAAAAAAAGAAGCTAAAGGAAGTGCTGTGGTGACTACTGGAACGATTACACTCCCGTTCAGTGGGGGAAATAGTACAGGCCCAAAAGGTTTTTGAAGAAAGCTGGGCCTACCCTGAGCAGGCTGGCCCGCACCTTCTGGCCCTCCCTGACGAAGACAGCCAGCTGGAGAAAGGGCTGGGACTCTGCACAGACCTTCCACCCTGCCCACACAGCACACAGAGCAGGCTTGTGTTGTTAGGTGCTACTTTAGGGCACTGTGACAACGCTCTGGGCCACATTCCAGACCCAGGCAGTACTTCCCCTTCCACCCCCAGGGGAGCGGCTTCCGCCCAGGGACGGAAGGGCCTGTGTCAACTGTGGGAAACCAGGTCCCAAACCACTCTCAAAGGAGGCTAGAGACGCCCCCTGGCTGGTGGGAAGCAGACAGACTTTAGACCCCAAGCTTTCCGCGGAGGCTAAATTTAGACCAGGAAGCCTGGGTCAGTGCCCTGAGCCCTGAAAGGGGTTTACACTAAGGACTCAGTTTCCCTCCCACTGAAGCCATGAAGCTAAATCATTTGGGGGGGGGGTCCTTTAAAAACAACCAAAAAAAAACCCACTCCAATCTTTTGATGGCCAGTCCCAGCCTCTTTTCTGAGACTGCCTAAGGGTTCGGTGCAGCTCTTCTGCAGGCTCAGGCTTCGGCCCAGCTCCAGGGAGAGTGCATGAACTCTAGAACCCCTGCGCTGGACCTGAGCGACAGAGTTCACGTTCCCGGAAAGGAAACTGGTCTGCTCTGAAGGTCGCGGGATCTCCAATACCACAGCCTGCCGAAAAGCAGGCTACGCATCTGGAAAATGTTAAGGCGCCATTTGACTGACACGTTTACAGCTTGGGCTGCCTGTGAAAAAAAACTGGAGAAGGTGTGAGCGGGGGAGTGAGAGGCAGGGAGGGGAGGAAAGGAAGGAGGCCGTGGGTCTTCCTGCAGCGGCCGCGTAGAGAGCTGCTTCTATCCCTTGGAGACCCAGAGCCACGGCGCTGAGGAACCGGGGCTCTAACACGGGGCTGCCAGAGGTTCTCTGCAGGGAAACAGGGAGCAGGCGAGGGTGAGGCCACGAAGAGCACTGGATCTCGCGCCCTGCACTTTCTAGAGGCACTGATTCTGCTGGAAGTAAATAAAGCCCAGGCTGGTCCTCTGTAGCTGAGCCACGTCCCCCTTGGTTTTCAGACAGTTCAGGGTATTTGATCTGCGCCTGACCCTCCAAGCGTGGCGGGGGCAGAAGCTGAGTACCGCTGCGGACCACACGGAACCCTCGCCGGACATGGTGGAGCCCAGGGCACAGAGAGCACACTGTTCCCCCTGTGTGTGTGAAGTCAGTCCCCCGCTGTGGCCAGAGCAGAGCTCACTTCTTTCTCCTGCACCTTCAGGGCATGAGCACCTCACAGTTCCCGAAGCTGCTGCGTCTCCCCGTGGGCGCAGTGGGCCGGGAAACGGGAGGCTCCCTGGAGACATCAGCAGTGAGTCTCCTCTACGAACCAAGATGACAGCTAGTCACCAGAATCCCTGGGTCCCTTGGTAAGACACTGTTCTGGAAAGGGACACACAAATACTCTGTCTCACTCTCACACATGCGCACATGCATGCACGCGCACACACACACACACGCATGCACACATGCACGTACATACACACCACACTCAAAGCATTGTTTACCACAGATGACTAGTATCGCTGTGCACTGAATGCATAATAGGGAGCTTCCTGCGCCTTTTAGTGTAAAAACTGGGCGTTTTATAACATTTGCAAGACGAAGAGGAGGAGAAAGGCCGAGCTGTCCACACTCCAGCACAAAAGCCTCCACAGCACGTCAGTACCCCCAGACCTGAGTCCCTCCTCCACAAACCCTCTTCAAATTAGAGAGAAAAAGGTAGTAAGATGGTCAGCAGTCAGCAGACGAGGCTTACCCCGCCCAAGGCAAGAGCCCGGCTGCTCCTCACAAGTCCTCAAGCAGAGCTGCCTCTTCTCCGAGGCAGGTTCCAGTGCACGCTCTGGCTCCCCCTGGACAAATTCCTTTCGAGCCTCTAGACTGAAGACTGATGTCACCGCCGGCCCTCCCTCTGCTCCCTGAAAGGTCAGGGACTTTAACCCAATTCAGAGGAGCCTGGCTCCTCCCCGGCCGCCAGGCCTGGAAAGTGGGCTTCTCCCGTCACAGGCGGTTGTGGCCTGTTTGTTTCTGTCTGCCTCGGCAGCCTGGCTAGAAAGTACAGCTAAAAATTTAGAGGTGAGTCTGCTTTCTCGAGATTAAGAAAACAGACGTTAGGACAAGCAGAATGAATATGCCAATCATATTGAATCAACCCCAAAATCCGGAAAATCTTAGAAAAATCTCCAATTAAATAGAATCTTCAGGATAGCTTTTGTATCTCCATTGACAGAAAAACAGTTCATACCTTACTGCAGTCTACTGTCTTTTTTCTATGAATGTATATTTATTGTAAACAGTAGTTCCACTTTGGTAACCACCTCTTGTTACTCCACAAGATTTCACAAGCATTTTTCATTTCATTTAGTGGCTTCTGTAGAATCTATTTCAAATGGCTACACAGCAGCTCATGCTGAGACAGACAGATGAATCTGAAATCAGAGATGAGGCCTCTAATTGAATTCCTGGACAGCGCAACGCCATGAAGTCGTATTCATTTCTCTCGTAGGATTTTGGAGGAGACAAAGAGAACTGAGATTTACAGGAAACTGAATGTAGAAAAGACCACAAATACCGTTCATGGCCCTAGAGGGGCAGCTGTCCTGCGGCTGGGTTGGGAGCATTCTGTTCAGCCAAGGATGGCAGCAGGGTCCCTAGTGGCCTGCAAGTTTACAGTGCCACTGGGGACTCTCCAACCTAAGAGCCAGAGAAGCTACAGGGGCTGTCTTTATGGAGGGAGCAAAAAGTCTGCTCTCCAAATATTTCCATGTAAATGATGACTCCCACATGTTGAACTTCATTTAGAAATATCAAGGGGGTTTCATAATGACTGACCCAGTGGTCACGAGGCATAAGGGAGCACTTTGGGAACTTGGGCGGAGAACTGGAATCCTCGACTGCACAGCTAAAGGCATTTCAAGATGCCACTCAGCAGCCCAAAGTAAAATGAGGCAGAGAAATCATGCATGGGGTGACACTGCTCTTAGGAATGAGGAACCCGAGTTGGGTACGGTGCAGTGATCTGTTCCTTACAAGGCGGAGGCAGAAAAACAGTTGGGCCCAGGAGTTTGGGGCCAGTGTGGACAACTTAATGAGACTCATATCAAAAATAAACAGCTGGGCCGGAGATTTAGCTCAGTGGTTCTGGCACCTGCCTTGCAAGCACAAGGTCCTGAGTTCGATCCAGTAATGACATACAACAATGCTGGGCGTGGTGACTCACACCCACCAGCCATCAATACCACATACAGAGTGCCGGGCGTGGTAGCTCACGCCGTAATCCCAGCACTCAGGAGGCAGAGGAATGAGGATTGCTGAGTTCAAGGCTTGCCTGGGCTACATAGAGAGCTCAGGACCAGCCTGAACTACAAAGCGAGGCCCTGTCTCAAAAAGAAAAAAAAAAAAAAAACAGCCAGAGAAGAACTATCAGCATATTCTGAGATATTCTCCATCAAAGAAGTCAGGGTGGCACCTGGGATCCCTATAAATCACACGTATCCTACCCTACCCATGAGATATGGGAGGAAAATAGACAAATTCCTTTCAGTCTACCATCTGCATAAGAACAGAAAGTATACGTGGCCCAAAAATAGTTTTCCAAGGAGTAGGAAGACATTTGAGCTGGAATCCCAGGGATGACACACAGTTCGTTAACACATTCACACACACACACACAATTATAGGGTGACCAAGTCCTCCCACGAGTTTGCTGTCGCGGTCCTAACACACTGGACTGCAGAACTTCATTCTGGAGACAAGAATTTTTACAGAAAAATCAAGTTTGCACTTATGCCAGGTAAATAAACATTGGCCCTAGTCCAACAGGACTCCCTGTTGGAGAAAATTCAGACATAGAGACGCAGGTAGAGGGAAGAGACAGAAGACACATGATAGCTAGAAAGGGGGTCCTGAGACAGAGGCTTCCCTCAGCTCTCAGAAGGGACCAATTCTGGGGACACCCTGACTGGGCTTCTGGACTCTCCAACTGTGGCATATGAATTTCTGTCATTTAGGGGCCCCAGTGGATAGCACTCTGTTAGGGCAGTCCTAGCAAGCCGACACACACACTGCACTTGCAAAATCATGCACTTCTGTTCCTGAATGCATGTACATTCATTCACACACACACACACACACACACACACACACACACACACTCAGTAGCACTTCTGCAAAATTAGGTTGGGCCTTGGAAAAACACTCTGGCAAAGTCACTGTTAGATATTCCAGAAAAGTGCTTTCTACACATTTTGTACTCCGAGGCAGAGGGAGAAATGAAACCAGCAAGCTAGGTTCAAGCTACCCACAAGCATAAACGGAGCCATCCCACCCTTGATGAGGGCGCTGTCCTCTGGCAGAAAGGACCAGAGTGGCAGCGGGCAGGCACCACCTCACTGCTCTTTAGCCTTCTACTCCCTGGGCAGACTCTGAGCATGGGGGGTGGATTTTCTGAGTTATGAAAATAAATCTGTAAGTACCAGCAGCTTAGTTCTCTCTGGTGCTGTAACCTGATATTCTGGCTAAGGATCTGGGAGAGGTTGGGGGTAGACAGAGCTAGGGGAAGTGATAGCTGTTTGGACACTTGGTCTTGGCTGGCTGGTGGGCAAAGTGAAATTGTCCATTATGATGATCATACTGTTGCACCCCTCCTGTGTGCCAGAGACTACTTCCTATTTAATCCTCCCATTAAATGAAGATTCTCACCCTCTCCACAGGGTGGGGAGACCCCAACTCATGCAACCAGTTCGTCTCTACACAAAATTGGTAGAAACAAAATTCTGGCTGGAATCCAATCCAATCCACCCTGCAGGGTTCTGCCCCTGGAAGCCATTGGGAGGCTGAGGAAAGCAAACCCAGGAGGAATGCTTGGCTAAAGCAGAAGAGCCCCCAGAAAAATTTACAAAGCCTTTCTCAGGTAACACAGTAACAGGAAGCTTTGACAGCCTAGACCTGGTGCTGTGGAGCTGTGGGTAGACTGTGCCTCCCTTCCGAGTCTTAGTTTTCTACATTGTACTGTGAGAGAATCAAACTAGATAAACCTCAACATTCACTTCTGATCATCAGCACCAGCCCTGGGCAAAGCTGAAGTAGTTCTACATGAGCAGAGTGAGAGAAAGCAAGGGGAACAGCTTTCAAAACTGGTTGTGGATTTTTTGCCAAGAATGCTTTCAAGAGTTCCAGGAAGTAAGACTACGGCCTCAACGTTTGTCTTCTCTAGCGGGATGTGCTCGGCTCCATGTAACCATTCAGTTTATAATGGCTACCTCTTACAGTCCCTCAGTGTGACAGAAGGTTCCAAAAACAGACGTGACGGGGTCAGAAAGAGCTGGACAGAGGCCAGCAAGGCACAGGGGATGGCCCCAAAGCAGGGAAACCCAGCCCTCCTCCTGCAATTGTGAGTAGAGCAGGGAGAGGGAGAAGCTTCCCCAGAGGTTTGCAGCTTTTCATGCTGCTCCACCCCTAACGGAAGTTGCAGCGAGAAAAGCCTGGGCCCTGGACACCTCCAGATGGCCCCGCTACAGGGCGGCAGCTGTCCCTCTCCTCAGTGCCCCAAGCACGGCTTCTCTCCTCCATCTTTTTTTTTTTTGAGACAGGGTCTCGCTTTGTAGTTCAGGCTGTCCCTGAGCTCACTATGTAGCCCAGGCAAGCCTCGAACTCAGCAATCCTCCTGCCTCTGCCTCCCAAGTGCTGGGATGACAGGCGTGAGCCACCACACCTGGCACTGTGGTATGTGGTATTGATGGCTGGTGGGCATGAGTCACCACGCCCAGCATTCTATGTGGTTACCGGGAATCAAACTCAGGACCTTGTGCTTGTGGGGCAGGCGCCGGAACCACTGAGCTAAATCTCTGGCCCTAGATTCCTCCTCCGCTGAGAGTCTCATCTCGAAAAGCTCCATGTCTCAACATAAAGGCAGCTCTTTAAAACAATTTATATTTAGATGGGAACTCCGTGGGAATATCCACAGTTTCAAATAAGAGTTTTTTTACCCGAAGGCATGCCTAATTGGGTAAAGTGTGGGAAACAGACACGCCCAGTCCATCATGCACTGCGTGAAAAAGGATGAGAAAGGACAAACGGCACCAGGGACTTTCCTTCAAAGGGCTGAAGGGTCATCCAGACCCGACGACACCTCTCTGGTGCTCGGGGCACTACAGAGCAGGTTCAGAAGAATAGAGAGAAACAAATTACAAACATGTGGGCTGCTCGCCTACATCACGCACCATGAGCTCATTTATTCCTATAAGAAATATTATTCTACAGACAAAGAAATAGTTTGCCCACTCCCAGCTTGCCAGAGTGCCCTGCCTTCCCCTAGTGTGTCCTCTACTGTGGCCAATATTGCTGCTCAGATAGGACTGAAGAGGATCCGGAGTCCTCCTCTGCAGGGGCTGTGATTGAAATATACAGGGATACTTATGTTTTTAAAATTTATTGTCAGGCGTGGTGGCTCACGCCTGTCATTCCAGCACTCGGGAGGCAAAGGCAGGAGGATTGCTGAGTTCGAGGCTTGCCTGGGCTACATAGTGAGCTCAGGGCCAGCCTGAACTGCAAAGCGAGACCCTGTCTTAAAAAAAAAAACATAAAAATAAAACATAAAATTTATTATAGTAAAAGCCACCTTGCCATTAATTCCCCTCAAGATATTCCCCTGTAGCTTTGAACACGCTTACCCTATCATTCCTGCCAATTTCTGAAGTGGTTCAGGAAGTCCTCAGTGTGTGTCTTTACAGGGTTGATTAAAAACAACAATGAATGCCGGGCGTGGTGGCTCACGCCTGTCATCCCAGCACTTGGGAGGCAGAGGCAGGAGGATTGCTGAGTTCGAGGCTTGCCTGGGCTACATAGTGAGCTCAGAGCCAGCCTGAATTACAAAGCGAGACCCTGTCTCAAAAAACAAAATAAACAAACAAACAAAAAAAACAATGAATACATCTGCCAAGACCGTCCCCAGAGAGACAGGCTCATAAAGACACACCATGCCTCCTCATCTACCTTATCACTTGATCTGTTACCCCATAACCGCTGCTTCTTCCCTGAAATCAAAATGACCAGGAAACATAAGCATTTTGGACCAATTCAGGGCATAGAAGGAGCTATGTCTGCCCAACTAAAGGCACCCATGAAAGAGGACTTCCCAAACTGCCTCGGAAAGTGGTGAGAACGATGGGATAAGTGCAGTCAAAGCTGGAGTGAAGTTATTTTGCGAGAAGTTAACCATTTAAACATGCACAGAATTTTTTAATCATACACACCTCATTCCTGCATCAGACAATTCTAGGGATGACATTTAAGGAAAGGGGGCTAAGAAATCTAGCAGGCCCAGGCAGTGCCCCAATCTTCAATGCACTCTCCCCATGTGCCCTGAGTCTCTTGTGAGTCTCAGTCAAGGGTCTTAGACACAGCAGATTCCTCTGCTCCCTACCTCACACTCTGTCATCCTGTCTCCTGCAGGAGGACAGAGCTTCAGACAAAGGCACTGTAATCTTGTAGCAGCGAAAACCCTACAGACGATGAAAATGTGCATCAGTATCTCAAACAGAGGATGTCTCTAAGTATCAGATGGCTCTGTCAGCTTTGGAGAGGACATATATCATAATCACATAGCACCTTGGAAAGATCCCATATGAATTATGTATATGCAGAAAGGAACCTGAAGTTCTGGGTAACAGTGATCTTGGTCTGCAGCTGTTCTGAGGTCCTCCTTCTCTGAAGATACAGTAAGTAGCACAACTGTCCTAGAGAGCAGTTGTGAGGTATTAAGTGCTCACCACAGAGCTCATCATATAGTAAAAGGATCCAATGAATGTGGCTCAGATAGAAATAAACTGGGAACACATTTGCAACAAAGGCCTAATGTGGCCCAATATGTGTAATATATAAAGAACTCCTATAAATCAATGAAGACCAATATCCCAACCATAAAAAAATGTGGTTAGACTACAAAGAAATAAAAATTGTTCTTAGACATCTGGAAAGATTCTCAATCTCACTTAATTTTTAAAAAAAGAAAAATAAAATTGTTTTCCATGTGTAAAATTAGTCATCAGAATCTGAGGACACTCATCCAACTCCATGAATCTTGGGAGCAATGTGTCCAACTTTAAAGAGCACAATACCTTTGACTTAGTAGTTCTATTTCCACAAACTCACAGGCAGACATCACAGCACATGCATAAAGTGATGCATATCTAGACATCCTCAGTGCCACACTGCTTACAATAATAAAAGCTACAGATAATGTACACTAATAGGAAACTAATATATTCATAAGATGGAATGAATATTAAGCAACCATTAAAAGAGTAGAACTACTATTAATGCTGGACGTGGTGGCTCACGCCTGTAATCCCAGCACTCGGGAGGCAGAGACAGGAGGATTGCTGAGTTCGCGGCGGCTCGCCTGAGCACCATAGTGAGCTCAGGGCCAGCCTGAACTACAACGTGAGACCCTGTCTCAAAAAAGCAAAAAAAAAAAAAAAGAGTAGAACTACTGTTAAGTAACAAGTATGCCAAAATATTATATAGAGAGCATACTAAACTATGATAATAAGGATGAATATAATCTTAACATAAATCTACAGTACATATACAAGCACACATGCATGTATACTGGTATGGATATAGACTAACCCTGGAAGTAGAACTGGTGACATCTCTAGAATGGGAAGGGCGGGGGAACTATACTTCTTTTTACTGTGTCCTTTTCTACACTTTTTGAATTTCCAACTAGGTGCAATATATTAGCTTCTGAAAAAAGAATTAAGTATTTAATAATATAAAGAAAAAGACAGGTAGGCAAGAACTACAAGGAAATATGGTGTTTGCAACAGGAAAGTAGACACTTGGAGAAAACTAACTCACTGTCAAGTATATCAAAATACCAGTTTGGAAGAATCATATTGATTCTGATGACCTGTTGCTTAGCCTGCAGAATAGGACTGTGGGAAACCCAGTGCTGAGGGGGATGGAACATTGAGACAAGTGTACAGGTTGTATTTTACAAAGGCTTCCAATTGGCAAGCACATATTGCTACAGTAATTAGAAAAGCAATACTTGAAAATAATCATGCACAAATCAACAAACTTGAGACTTGAATATAAATAATTTTTTTTTTTCTTTTTGAGACAGTGTCTTGTCCACTATGCAGCCCAGGCTAGCCTCAAACTCAGCAATTCTCCTGCCTCTGCCTCCTCAAGTGCTGGGATTACAGGTATGAGCCACCACACCAGGCATTGTGGTATGTGGTACTGATTGCAGGGGGGCAAGAGTCACCACATATAGTATTCTTGTATGTGGTTATTGGGGATCGAACCAGGGACCTTGCATTTGCTAGACAGGTGCTGGAACCACTGAGCTAAATCTCCAGCCCCAATAAACTTTTTTTTAAAGGCCAGAGGTATCGACCTTTAAGGTTTAGGAAAACTTGCTTTGGGGGGAGGGGTACTACAGATTAAACCTAGTGCCTCCCACACCCTCTTCCCCTGAGCTACATCTCTGACCCTTAGTGGAACCTCAGGATCTCCATTTTTCATCACATCTGATAGTGAGGCTTTCACTCAGGGCACCAAGCCTGGCCTTCTCTTCAGGAAGTACATAATATACATTTAGGAACAGACTCTCACTCTTCATAATTGTAAGGCAATATAAGCTTCCTTTTCCAAGGAAGAAAAGCAAACAGCTCTCTGTTGTATATAGACATTCTCCCTTTCATAAGTTGTCCATTCCCAGAAAAGTTGCAAAACATTATGTGAGTAACCAGGTTCGGAGGGTCAAATGTCATAGAATTTCAGGAACTATATCACAGGCGGACTATGTCAGGGGAAAACCCAACTGATGAGTCTCCCAAGATTTGATCAGGCAACTAAAGAACCAAGTCTGGAAGCTGATTTTATCAGCTACTCTACATAATAATAACCAAAGTGGGCCTCTCTAACAAACTCACCTACCGAGCTCTTCCCTCATCAAAGGCAGAAGGTATTAAATGGAAAACCTTCCCTCCTCAAGACAGAGCTCACAACTTCAGAGAAGAAAAAACAATCATCAGAGGTACAGATGACAGCAATATTAATGCCCAAAGCAGGGTATTAGCAGAGCTGTCGGTAAAGAGTCCTCACAATTGGCTTGTTTATGTAAGTGAATCCAACAGGAGCCTATGTGCTGAGGTCAGATTAACTTGCACCCGAATTCCATTTCCATAACTAAACCCTTCTAACTAGAAGGATAATGTCTTAATTATGACTATAGTTTGTGTTACTGCTCCAAACTGGAGAATGCTTTTGTCTTGTCCCTTATGAGCCTTGTTTACATTAATTTCCATAAAACCACACAACTCTGGGCTGGAGATTTAGCTCAGTGGTTCTGGTGTCTGCCTGCCAAGCACAAGGATCCCAAGTTTGATCCCTGGTAATCACAATGCCAGGCATGGTGGCTCATGCCTGTAATCAACAACACTCGGGAGGCAGAGGTAGGATTGCTGTGAGTTTGAGGCTGGCCTGGGCTGCATAATGAACTCAGGACCAGCCTGAACTACAAAGTGATACCCTGTCTCAAAAAAAAAAAAGCATGCAACTCCACATCTTCACACTAGTTCTGTGCTGACACAGCTCACCTTTTCCACAGTGGATTACCAATAAAACTCAGTGGCTTGGACTGGCCAAGGCCTTTATCGGTTGCATTGGCTTTGGTTGTCCTGACCCCTTGCTTTCTATCTCTCTTACTTCTGTCTTTCAGTGTATTTTTTTCCTCAGGCCTGCTTCATACACTGGGCAGGAGACTGGATCCTACTATAGAGGTTTCCAGTAATATTTCAGAGGTTTCCAGTAAGAGGTGATATTTAAGTGAAATATCTAGTGCATTCTGAGACCACTTAACAAAAGGATCTACCTTTTTCAATTAGATCACCTGCCTACAGATTACTAGGAAACCCTACAAGGCTCGGTTAGGGTTAGGGCTTCATCCACTTCCCGTCAGCATGGGATCACCACGAACCACCATCCACTCTGAGCTCCTACATAGCCTTTTCTCAAGTTTCTTGAAAAGCACAAAGCACACATGAAGCCAGATGATAGCAAACAGACCTCTGATTCAGTTTACTTTGGACACTCTCTGGCAGGACCAAGGAGCTCCAGGAAAGTCCAGATGGCCATCTGAGAAAGCCACTCTGCAGGGAAAAGTGGTGATTCTGGATCAGGACTGGCCCTGGGGGTATCAAAGCCTCAAGCACAAAGTGTCATGGGTAACAGTGGACAACGAAGACTGGAGCTGGACTCTCCAGGATTTTCTGACTGATGCCATTGTCTCTATAGAGTCTAAACCTGGTACCCAGAATGCCCTTGGAGTTTAACCATAAACATATGAGCCATTGACTCTTACTCTGGCTCTAATTCCAAGACTGGCTCAGGCCTGAGCTTTAGCCAGAAAGAGAGGAGGGGTGGAACCTGGAATCTCCCCTCTCTCATCCACAGCCCTGCTCTCCAAATACACCTGGGCTGGTTCTGTTGACCACACTCTGGGGACAGCTGGGGACCACCCACTTGCTTCTATCCACAGTTTTTGTGTCCCTGAATGCCAGGAAAGAGCCTCTATGGAATTTCACTCTTGCCCAAAGGGTGGCAGGCTAAGCAGAGGCACAGTGACATCGGCCACAGCGGGGAGATGCAGAGGGCATCCAGATTTGCACGGAGAGCAAGCTGCTCTCCTTCACTTCATGCCAACAGAGCCCAACCTCGATCTCTTCTCATTTATGAGCCATCTCAGTGCCCAGCCTCAGAATCCAAGGGACAGAACACCGTGAGAGCCAACAAATCAGACTACTATGGAAACGGGACAGAGTCTGAGAACCAGCAACAAGGAAACCGGCCCAGCTTTGCCTCTCTCTCATCCTGTTTACCCTGTAGTGGGCCCTTTGATCTGGGGCCACCTGCTGCTGAGCACTTTGATGCCCTGGTCTTAGACCCCCACAGTCTCTAGGTGTATGTGTGACAAGGTGATCCAGTGGGAAGGACACAAGTCTAGAGAAAAGAATTTTAAGCTTGTTGAGCCTTCTGGCATTACAAACTATGTCATGCTGGTGGAAGGGATTTTCTCCTCTGGGACTCGGGCTCCTCATCTATTAAAAGGGCATAATAAAAACTACTGTGGGTTGAATTACATCCTCCAAAATTCATGTCCTCCTGGAACCTTGGATTGTGACCTTATTTGGAAATAGGGTCTTTGCAGGTGTAACGTATGGGATATGGTCCCAGTCTGGGCCCTGGGGTCTTTATAAGAAGACAGGGACATACAAACAGAAGGAGAGTTCCACCTAAAGATCAAGGCAGAAATTGGAGTGATTCACTTACAAGGCAAGAAATACCAATAATTACTATTAGCCACCGGAAAAGCTAGAAGAAAAGCAGGAAACAGATTTTCCCTCAGCATCTCCAGAAGGGGCCAACACTACCATCCTTCATTTCAGACTTCTGACCTTCTGAACTATGGAAGAATAAATTGCTTTTGTTTTAAACCATTCAGCTTGTGATGAGTTACTATAGCAACAATAGGAAATGAACACACCCACCTAATGAAGCTGTTTAGGAAGTTTACCTAAGAGATGGCATGCAGAGGCAGCTTGACCCCATGACTAGGACAAGCGGGCCCCCAACTGGGACTAGTTTACACTCACCCTCTCCTCAGGTAGCAGGTCAACAGTAGGATTTTTCATGGATTGTCAGAAGTGGGTTGCCTTATGGTATTTGTTCTTTTAAAATGTGTAGATTAAAATGGGAAGTGCAAATGGGAAGTCTACTCAGGCAGACACAGGTGTAGACTTACTGTGTGCGCAAATACTGTTATGTGCAGAATCCAGTTTACAAAGACAGCTCCTCCTGGAGCTGTTGCTGGTATTTACCTGGTCAAGCTGGAGAAGAAACACGGGGGACTAGAGTCTTCAAAGGTGTTGGCTAAAGTCAGCGGTCAAGAGCTTCATTGATTGCTTAGGGTATGCTGGGCTTTACTCTGCAAAGAAGTCATGAGGCCTGCATGTTCAGTGTGCCCATGTTACAACTCAGGGAAGTGAGGGTCAGAGAGTTTTCCTTGCCCAAAGTCATTAGCACGCGGTGGTGAATCTGGAACAGAAGCAGCCTGATCTGGGACTTTAGCCACTAAGTTGTCTCTTACAGACGCAAAAGCAGAAAATGAACTAGAGGTCTGTCAAAGAAGGAAATCAGCTACTCAATCCTTTTTGTACTTTACTGTATACAGTCAGCCCTCTACCTCTGAGAGCTCTACCTGCACAAATTCAAGCAACCAGGAATGGAAAATATGGGGGGGGGATTGTGCCTGAGGCAAGGTTGTGAATTTGATTCCCGGTACTGCAAAAAAAAAAAAAAAGCCTGTATGATATAGTAGAATAACTAATTATATAGCATTTACATTGTTTAAGTAGCCAAGGTACATTGTTTAGGTATTAGAGGTAATCTAGAGATGATTTAAAGTTATATGAATTACTATGTTCTTTTGTATAATGACCACTTTATTTAAAGGATTTGATTTTGGTTTTGAAGAGAAGCCTGAGAATCAGTCTCCCATGGGTATAGAGGGAACATTCTAATCTAATTGGGTCCTGGAGCTCTCCCCATGGGTTTTATTGTTAAACTGATACACTAGTTTCTTTACACCAAATATGATGTAGATGGCAACAGTAACAGTTACTAACTGAACACCCACATACACAGGTACTTACTGCACCCTTCACACACATTACCTCAAGAAATCCTCACAGCAACTCCCGGACACCTCTTTCTGAGAGACTTCGAGACTGATAGATGAAGACACTGAAGCTCTGGGCTTAAAGACACAAACTCAAGTGCCAGAGTTGAGATCTAAGCCTTGTCCAGCTCTCCGAAGCTCACTATAAAGAAGCACATCCCTTCCCGCAGCGCAAGACTGCCAGAGCTCGGTAAAGCCGCTCGGACCTCTTACTTGTATCTTGGAGAAGACAAAAAAGCTGTGTTGCCTTCTCTTGTACTCAAGATGCCTGGCGTGCTTGGTCACCACTAACATACCAGGTGAGTGACTTTTCTCCAGTTGAGGGGTTGGAATTCTCCAGAATGTCTGGTCACACCCAGCAATGTCCGCTTGTTTGTACACAGGTTTCAGCACGACAGAGATTCCGGAGCAGCAGTCCCTTCCGGACATGGTCACCTCCCCAAACAACCAGAGCACAAAGCGAGGATCTAAGAAGAGGAAATAACTGAGGTGTGGCAGGTGTGCCTCAGTGCCTCTGGAACGCAGCTAGCAAGCGTCTCAAGCTGTGAGATGCTAGCTGGCCACTGGGACCACAAGGTGGCTTGGAGTCCAAATGTCCCTCTTATGTACAAACTTCCCAATGGTTTGATTTAGGATTTTTCAACTTTTCAGGTGCTACGTATTCAATGGAAAACCTATGTCAATTTTTTTTTTTTTTTTTTTGAGACAGGGTCTTGCTTTGTAGTTCAGGCTGGCCCTGAGCTCACTATGGAGCCCAGGCAAGCCTCGAACTCAGCAATCCCCCTGCCTCTGCCTCCCGAGTGCTGGGATGACAGGCGTGAGCCACCACGCCTGGCTCCTATGTCAATTTTTTAATTTGCCTCCCTACCCGTGCCCAGTAATGACCTTTTACTTTGATTCTGTGCATTTGACTACTCCACCTAGGAGTGAGATCATGAGGCATTTGTCCTCCTGGACCTCATCCAGGTTCATCCATGTTGTCCCAAATGACAAGATTTCCTTTTTTAGGAGGACTAGTATTCCTTCCCTTTCTTCCTTCCCCTCTCCTTCCTTTCCTCCCCTTCTGTCTCTATCTCTCTGTATCTCTATCTTCCCCTCCCTCCTGGTGCCAGAAACTGAACCCAGGGCCTCATGCACACTATGCAAGCACTTTAACAGGCCTGTGCCACATTTCTCTATCTGTTCATCTGTAGATGGGCACTTGGGTTGACTCCCCTGTTAGCTGTGGCGAATAAAGCTACATTGAACATTCCAGTACAGATAGCTCTTTGACATACTGATTTCATTTCCTTTGGGCATATATCCACAAGTGGGATTGCTATATCACATGGTAGTTCTATTTTTTGAGCCTAGACTGTTTAAAAAAATAAAACAAAAACCCCCTTAGACCTAGAAAAGCATCCTGCCACCCTTTTTAAATTCCATTCTGTTCTCCTGGTCTTCCCAAATTCCTCTCAGCTTTTCAGTAGCTCCTCACACCTGGTCCTTGGTGAACCTTGATGACTTCCCCACCCCTTCAGAAGTACCTGCTCCGTCACACCTGGCAGGTTGTACTACAGAACCTGACAGACTCACTTGCTCTCATCAGAGCTGCCTGAGGGCAGGGTTTGCATCTGGAAAGCTATCCATTTGCTTATCCGCCGGATAAGGAAATCACCAGGAGGCTTTGTGTTCCCCAGAGAGCTAAGGCTCTCCCGACTGAAAGGTGACCTTTAACCTCAGAATTTCTGAAGTTTTAATCACATGCTACTCTGCTGTCAAAAATTTCCCTTCCAATTACAGGGTTATTACTGAAATTACTAAATAGTACTTAAATTTGTTTCATTTTTAAACCTTATGAAAAATAAACTCCATACTAAATCTTTGTTCTAGCCATACAAACTCTGAAATCTGTCAGTGTTTTACTTGTCAGAGGCAAAAAAAAGCAATATGGGAGCATAATTTTATATACTTTCTCAAATTGTGGTTACTACTATATTTAGCATAGTAATCATTTTAACTAGTTTGAGTGTAAAATACAGTAGTATTAATTACATTCACAATTTTGTGCAACTATTAGCACTTTCTTCAAATTTTTTTCTTCACCCCAAACAGAAATGCTGTACTCATTAAGCAATATGGGTCATGATTTCTGAAATATTGTATGAGGCTAACTAGGACACAAAATCTAGGAGAAGGGGTTATATCCTGTAGCAAACACAGGGAGAATAAGATGAAAAAGAAATAAAATGATTCCTAGTTGAATTATTGCAGGGGAAAGAGTACTTTCTAACTATTTGGCCATTAATATTCATGTGTCACTATTTTAACATACCTGGAAGGGTTTTTTTATGTAATTTAAAAAAATGTAATTCATTTGAAATCTCCAGCACATGGTTATATTCCTCTGTATTGTTCAAATCCACAGTATTAATTTCAGTTCATTATTACAAAATAGATGGTCCTCTGCGACCATCAACTCTTGAAGGAAATAAAATGTTAACTTGTTCCCCAGAAGCCTCAAGTGACTTAAGATCCTGTTTCTAACCTCACTTTTAAACAGAAACTAGAATACTTTTGCATCTTTGCAACCTTCTGACTGTGTAGAGATTAAAGTCTCTAAGAATGAAGATAACGTCCATTGCTGGCTAACGACTCAGAGATAATCCCTTCCCCAGAACTCCCTTTCAGTGGAAGCTTCCTTGAGTTAACTGAAGCCTTATCTTCCATTAAGCGCCCCTCACACATCAAAGCATTGTTTGGGAACAGAGCAAAACAGACTGGCAGGAAGGAGGCTCTTTAACCCCCAGGGCTAATTGCTGGAATTGAATGTTTCCTAATGGAGATAGCAGCTTTTCAGTTTAATAAACACACTACTTGTTTGAGATCTCAGATGGCAAGCAGGTCTCTGGGCTGTTGATGGATGTGTGTGCTCCTGTGGGTTTGTGCACACACACAAAGCTCCACAATCTTCGTCCTCCAACCTCTCAGCTCCACTCCTGACTGGTATTCACCCCTTTCCCTAGCCTGCTTCCTTGCTGCACAGGAGATCACAGCAGACCCCTCCCGGCACCTGGAATCACTGGAACAGCTCTGGGTCAGGCACGGAGCACCCATTACCACTCTGGTCTCTGGTACACGCTCCTCAGTGCACACTCACTGAGGGGTCCCCCCAGCTGAAAGAGACGGCCGCAGGCATAAAGTCAACAAGGACAAGACTAGCCTGACAGGGTTAAATGGATGGACCTTCCTATTGTGGCTGGTTTCATTTCACAATCCCTGAAGGATAAACTCTCTGGACTTCTGGTCTCCTTGTGGTCAGCTTTCCCAGATAAAAGTGATAAATTGGGGGTCAGAGTCATGACCATGCTGAGACCCTGGCTAAGTTCACCTGGGTCTCCGCCGCAGAAAAAGCTGATGGGAACACGGTTTCCCTCATCAAAAAAACCGAATATAGTTTCCAACAAAGCCATCACTCATCAGTGCAAAAGTGTGCAGAAGAGAACACTTAAAAGTTTCTAAAACATCTAAGAGTGCTGATACCAAGAAATGACGTATATTTACATTGTACAAAATAAGACTGGGAATTTGGCTCTAATAGAATCTTTTTAAAAAGTAAGAATATTAGGGCCGGAGGGTTAGCTCAATGGTTGCGGCGCCTGCCTCACAAGCGCAAGGTCCTGAGTTCAATCCCCAGTAACCGCATACAATGCTGGGCGTGGAGACTCACGCCCACCAGCAATCAATACCACATACCACAGTGCCAGGTGTGGTGGCTCACGCCTGTCATCCCAGCACTCGGGAGGTAGAGGCAGGAGGATTGCTGAGTTCGAGGCTTGCCTGGGCTACATAGTGAGCTCAGAGCCAGCCTGAACTACAAAGCGAGACCCTGTCTAAAAAAAAAAGTAAGAATATTACACTGAGAGATGTAGACTGATAAATTAGCCTGGACTGCTTTAGAATGAAAAATCACAAAATGCTTTAGAATGAAAATCACATAAACTACTGTGCAAAATTAACTAGCTAAGGGAGTTTGCCAGGTCTAAAAGGATGTTTGTAATAAGGTTAGTTCTTCCTAGGGGTGCCTGGTATTCTCTCCACCCACATTTAAGGGTGGGGGAGAGACAGACAGACAGGCAGAGAAAGACAGAGAGAGACCCTGCCCCCTAGGGTAAGGACCAGTGAACCCAGCACTACTTAGGTGTTGCATTAGCTCTGTGTATTACCTCCAATAAACAAGATGCAATAAAAAGGTCAAGTATCAAAGACTTTAAACATTAACTTGCAGCCACCAAATGGACCTCACTAAAAGTTAGCTCCTAATTATTTCTTTAAGGATATATGCACAAGATGTGTGAACTTTTGGATAAGTAATAGGTTCTCCAAACCACCTGATATTAATGATAATAAGAAACCCTACTGTAGACTATTGCACTGGCATGTGTTCTGTCAAATAGTTGTTTTGTGTACTCTTTTCTGGCATAGTTATCCTCAGGCTTTCCTGCAAGCCAGTCTCAAAAGAAGACAGAGCCAGGTTCAGGGATGCATACTTGTAATCCCAGGTACGTCAGCAGCTGACCCAGAAGGATCAAAAGTTCAAGGCCAGCCTAGGTAACAGTGAGCTCTTGTCTCAAAAAAAAAAAAAAAAAGTTGGTATGTTCCTCAGTAGCAGAGTGAAGGCCTCACAGACTCACTAAGTTGTCGAGTTGTCCAGGTTGTGCTCGCCTTAGGATCCTTCTGCCTGGAATTATAGGCGTGCACCACCCTGTGTGCCTGCCTGGCACAAAAAAACTTGTGTATTTAAACTTTTCATTTATTAGCCTTCAAGATAAAATTCTTCTCAAATCAACCAAGAAAAGGTTTACAAAGCCCTGCCTAAATGTATAGTCTAGAAGAGGTTCTTGAGCCTTGCTGTTGTTGTATTTTTTTGTCTTATCAAATGGGAATAGTTTATTGAGTGCCACTGTATAAAATCTAAGATATAATACCAATAACATGAGAAAGTTCATCAATCTTTTAATCAAATTCTGAGTCCCAGAATTTGCATTCTAGAAGAGACTCAGTGTAGTCTTGGGGTACAAGGAATTCATTACAATTTGGCATTTCCATAGCACCAGAAAGAGTCAACACTTTGAAGATTTCGATAGTAGCCTTATGAGATAGCTTAGAACTGGTCATGATCGTATCTCACAGAGACACACAAGGAAGCAGGATGGAAGGCCTGAAACATTCTAGCAGGTGCATGATCTCAAGTGGGTTCACATTTTAAGTACGTTCCAACTCTGCTCAAGACTCAGACTTTGACATTGGTTTCATTCCACATCTGTGAGCTTTGGCAGCTCTCTATCTCGATTTCGCCTGCTTAGAATTCCTAAGGTGGGTCCACTAGGCTCATCCCAAGTGTTTGGGTCCAAGTGGTTTCCAGGCCATTGGAGCCAATCAACCAAGAGTTTATTCCAGCTATAAAAACCATCCTTCAGAGCCTGATAAGAAAAGGCCTGCAAGGTGTTAATGCTTATTTCTGAGGTCACTGGGACCTAAGCGTATTAATCGTTAACTGGTTTTACCAGGAGTTTTTACTGGGAATGTAGAGATTCAAGAACTATAGTTAAAGTAGCTTCAAGTAAGGCACCACTTGTACTCTGGGAGAAATTTAATCATTACCTGATGTGGCCCAGTTTCAATTCAAATTTCAATTTGCTTGATGGTAAATATCTAAACTGTCAAACCATCTAGGTGGGTTCTTATTTGAGACTGGAAAGAAATCAATATAATGACACTTTGCCCTTTAAAAAATGGCAGAACTCTCATAAGTCTCTTAGGCTGCATGTGGGCAAATGACAAACTCTTGGAGAGCTTTCTCTGGGAAAATTCAATAGATTCCACTAGATTGGGATGGAGACCCCCAGAGCTACCCTACAGATGTTCAACCAGAGCTGAACCTGAGACATCACAACACACAGACACTACGTGGGAATGCCATCTCTATTGTGAGGGAGTAAGAATGGGACAAGGTGGGGCCTTTGACAGGTGAGTAGGCTGCCTTCCTGAATAAGTTCGTTCATTCATTCACGGATTAGTGGGTCACAGAAGGAGTGACTTTGCCGTGAAAGTGAGCTCTCTTTATCACGCTGGCTGTGTCTTAGCATGGGACACCTCCACACGCCATGATGCTGGGTGCCACAGCTTAGAACCCCTCAGTAATGCTGGCCCAAGCTCCTGGTCTCCACAGACCCAGAGCCCTGAGGCAAATCAACCTCTGCTCCTTACAAAGCACCCAGTCTGTGCTATCCAGTTACAGTAAGAGAAAGTGGATTAAAACTAGACAAGAAAGGAGCATGAGAGGATGTATACAAGTACAGGGGGCCAAAAAGGAAGTCTGAACCATAAAAGAAACGGGGGACCTTTTGCTAACATAGTAATCTGTCTATTCAAAGGACCTCTAGAAACAAGAGCCCATGTCATGCCAGGGGTCTTGATTTCTGTGCTCTACTGATTGTGTGGATCAAGTCTCAAAAACACACTGGTTAGGGTGATTTAGAATATATGCCACACAGACTCACAAGGGGACATCTTCCTTCAAGACAAAAATTCAACAAAAAGCAGAAAACAAAATCAGCCTGTTACACACACTTCAGAAGCATGGAAGTGGCTGACGTGATTCTAGAGGCTGACAGAAGTGGGTGCCCCCTCCCTGCCCCAAGGAGGCCAGTGGCAGCCAGAGCTGCCCAGGATTTCAAGTGAGGAAAAACCCATCCCCAGAGAGCACTGGTGAGTTCTTACTCTCAATTTGTCTTTCAAGCAGATCCAGACAAAGGACAAGGAGAGAAGGATTATCTCTCCCTGGAGACAAGGGTGGAGGTAAGGGATTCAGCTTCTAGACAGCCATAGCTGTCTGGGCTACTGGCTACTGTCTCCCAGCTACTGGGGAGACTTAGGGAATGGAGCACATAAGGCTAAGACTTCTGTGTCAGCAATAATGGACCCTCAGTTAGACAGAAAACCCTGAAGAGAGGAGTCAATAGTTGGGACCTTCGAACATCTTCTAAAGGCCACTTTGCCTCCAGGGTGGTGCTGTTGGAGACATCAGAACTTTAGTGGGAAATTTTTCAGTCTCCAGGGATGTGGCTTTGAAGGAGATCACAGCCCCTACCTTCTTCACTCTTTTTGTTTCCTGGCTTCTGATATTCTTGCCATGATATACAACTTCATCATAGACCCAAAACAATGAGACAGTTGACCATGGGAGGAAACCTCCAAAGCCAGGAGACCAGATAAACCTTTTCTCTTTATAAACTGACCTTCTCAGACATCTCCTTTCAGTGAGACAAAGCTGACTGATACAGAGATGATGCCTGATAGAAAGACAGTCACATGATGGATCTTGAGTGCCTGATGGAGACTCATTAGCTCTCAGAATCTTTAGCTCATACAACCTTCTTCACAGTCTATCCACACTTGCTCTGTTCTCACTTTGCAGGCAGCCTGACAAAATGTCACTCTGACATGACATAGCACAGCACAGCTTGGTTTGTGGAGACATCCTCCAGGCAGTCACCTCCCTTGGAGCTGCCCTGGGCCGCTCAGCAGAGGCCACGTATCCCACAGCAAATCTTCAAAGCAACTTCTGGTTAACAGGGAGAATTCATCCGCCAGCCTCATGTGTTCATCGCGAGTCCATAAGAAGAACATATCAGGAGTTTCTGTAGCAATGGAGGAAGATTTCTACAAAAATTCCTTGAGGTAAATCCTGAAAACAGTCTGCCGTTTGCAAAAGTGCTCAGCGGGACTTTAGGAGGGAATAGTTTGCACATCAGAGGCCACCTTTCTTGGGCAAAAACAACTTTTCATCTGGGACGTGGTAGCTGAGTGATAGACCAGTCATTTCCCGTGGCCTTTGTGAGATCCCTTCCCACCCTGGGACAACAAAGACCTAGGGCGTGGTGGATGGCTATTAGCTGAACCAAAACCTGACCACCATACTGCTCTTTCTTTTTCCTTTTCCTTTTTTTTTTTTTTTTTGGACAGGGCCTCACTCTGTAGTCTAGGCTGGCCTTCAATTCAAGAACCACTTGCTTTAGCCTCCCAAGTGTTGAGATTACCTGGCTAGGAGCACTTTTTTTTTTTTTGAGACAGGGTCTCACTTTGTAGTTCAGTCTGGCCCTGAGCTCACTAATTAGCTCAGGCTAGCCTTGAACTCACAGCAAGCCTCCTGCCTCTGCTTCCCGGGTACTGGGATTACTGGTGTGAGTCACCACACCTGGCTAGAAGCACATTTTAAAACAAAATCTTCTATAGTGTTAAAATAAGCTGTCTCAATATCTCCTGTATGACTGGGAAGAAACTAGGTCCAGAGACTGAAACAAGGAGACACATAGCAGCTTCCTTCTAGAAGGCCTGGGGTCTTTGTGCAGATTTTTGTCACTAGCTCAACTTTCCAGGGCAGAAAGGAGGCAACCTGTCTTTGGATTATGGTAGAATTTCTAACACTGTGTAAATCCGATTTATGAAAGGCTGAGGCTGTTTTGCTGGGAGGGCTTTATTACCAATTCTTAGTATCTGTCTCCATAAAGGGCTTCTGTTTTAAAGAGAGAAGTGCTGAGAGTACAGTTCAATGACAGGTACTTGCCTGGAATATGTGAGGCCCTAAATTCCATCCCTGGCATGCATGTGTGTGTGTGTGCGCGTGCGCGCAAGCACGCACACGCACACGCACATATTTATGAATTGATTCTCCTGACCAGCCCCTCCCCCAACAAGTTCTTTCCAACTCACTTTTATGTATGCCCCAGAAAAGAGACACAAATGGGGGGAGCCGAAAGGTGTTCCAACTGCTCTTACTCCCAAGAAATGGGAATCATTTGAAAGCTCTCTTCACCAGGAAAGTGCAAAACTGCTATGATCCTTAACTCATCAAGCCCGGGCAACTACAGAGCAAACAGGGAGCTCTAAAGTATGGGTATGCGTGATTATTTCTCATTGCCTCAGATTTTCTCAGCTCCTGAGCTGATTTCATGCAAAGCAGATGAGATTTCATAATAGACTCTGCTACCATTCCAGCCCCCGGGCGGGGGGGACCTATTCATTAAATGTCGCTGAGGTAATGCCGTCCAGCTGCTAGGAAAAGCCTGCGTGCTGTCTGTGTGAAGGGAGATGTGCTTCGAGATCATCTCAGGGAACTTAGGCTTGTGATTCACAACCTCTAACACTTCCTTCCGAGAGAGATAGTTGCTCAGGATGCTCAGGGGAAAAAACAGCTCGTCTGTGGATGTCACAAAATTTGATCATTTTCCCCGATACTAACATCTCTAGTTAAGGAGAAGCAGCTTCCCATTCTCCTAAGTACCAGATGTCAGGAGAATGAAACCGCAGAGCAAAGCATATGGCAGAGAAGAAGCAGAAGGCCGCAGAGCAGAAGCCGCAGGGCGACTCTGACCCAACATAGTTTCTCCTACCATACACATGGGTTCAGCAGGAAAAAACAACTGCCTTATATGTCTAAGGCACTCACTCCTCCCTTATCTGTTTGAGATCCTTCGACTTGGCCAGGAATTCTCAGGAATAAGTAAGATTTTTCTTTACCATGGAGACAAAATTGGCTATTCGTGCTCGGTCGCAGTGCTGAGTAGGGTAATTTTTAAAGACTCTTTGTATTGCAAAAGGAAGCTATAATTCTTCAATGTCCAAATTGGGGGGGTTGAAAAAAAAAGTATAGCTGGAAAACCTTACTGAAATATATGTATGCCTTACTCCAAGCACGAAGTGGGGGAGGGGTGGGCATGGCGGCCTCTTTTCTCTTTATTTATACACGAGTTTACAGTGTCTGTGTCTGAAGTCTCAGAGGATGCAGAGGGGTATGATGAACAAGGACCACTGTGGGAAAGAGCTGGTGAAGGTAGAAATGTCAAGGTCCTTAGGTCACATCAATACTCTCTCTTAACCTAAGGTGGGCTTCTGCACCAGGCCTGAGAACAACCTCAGGTTCCAGCCTGAAGCCCAGTCTTCAAATGTATATTCCCCCTCCCGTTTGCCAAGAGCTCATCTTGGGTCCCAGTCACCCTGATCCTGCAACCACCGATTGTAGGTATCTGAAGAAACATGCGGTGCCTGCCCCTAACCAGGTAACCAACCCAAGAACTCTCTTTGTACAACAGCTCCCCTGGTATATAATTCATATATCATAAAATTCACCCTTTTTTTTTTTTTGAAACAGGGTCTCGCTTTGTAGTTCAGGCTGGCCCTCAGCTCACTATGTAGCCCAGGCAAGCCTCGAACTCACAGCAGTCCTCCTGCCTCTACCTCCCGAGTGCTGGGATTACAGGTGTGAGCCACTATGCCTGGTACTGTGGTGTGTGGTACTGATTGCTGGTGGGCGTGAGTCACCATGCCTAGCATTGTATGTGGTTACTGGGATGGAACTCAGGACCTTGCACTTGTGAGGCAGGCGCTGGAACCATTGAGCTAAATCTCCAGCCCAAAATTC
This sequence comes from Thryonomys swinderianus, assembly GCA_004025085.1. Taxonomy (NCBI): domain Eukaryota; kingdom Metazoa; phylum Chordata; class Mammalia; order Rodentia; family Thryonomyidae; genus Thryonomys; species Thryonomys swinderianus. The sequence continues at coordinate 37,989 of PVIC010008432.1, forward strand.
ACCCTTTTAAAATATATAACACAGTGGTTTTCAGTATATTCACAGCTACTTAATTTTTCTTCAATGCATGAGTGAACCAAAAATTTAAAAGTAACCTGGCCTGAAGTGTCAGGCTGTACTGTAAACACTTGGTAATGCTGATTCCATGTAACCTCTTACTCTATAAATCTATGAAATTGATTCTATTACTCTATTTCATAAAAAAGTCAAATGACATTTGGACATAGGTGGTTTGGCCACAGCCAGCATTGCTTTTTACTTTTTTTCCTAAATCCAGGGACTTCGCACTGAACTATGTCTTCTGGGCCCTTCCTGTCTATTTTTACTTTTTTAATTAGTTAACTAATCATTACAGTGGCAATTAGAGCTAGTGCCTCTGTACTGAACAACATCCCTAGCCCTTTATTGTTATTCGTTTGCGTTGAGACAGGGTTATATAAATCACTAAACTGACCCAGCTGGGCTTGAACCTGCAATCCTCTTGCCTCAGTCTCCCATAGTGCTGAGGATTATCGGTGTGCATCACTCCCCCTTCTAGAACTAGCACTCTGAACCAGTGTGATCCAAACTACCGTGAATATTCTCTGTGATCCTTCTAGTAAAAGAGGCTGACACAGTGATGGATTATGACATCATTCATGCTATGAGCAGAAAACAAAATAGCAACAGCCTTCTTTTTCATGTTTACGATGAACATGCTGATGAGCTGAGAAATGTGTCCTCCCCAGAAGCACCAACAAGATATATCTCACTCATATCTGGGTTCCCAGGGAACAGTGGGATCTCAGCAAATGAAGAGTACAAAAAGACCATCGCCTGCCATGTCTTAAACACCAGACATCTCCATCAAGGTCACTGCTAACCACAGGGAACAGCCAGGTGTCAGTGGCATGGTTCCTAAACAGGAAATGGAGCCAAATTGCATCAGCAGAGCCAGGGGCCTTTGGACCTGAATCTGCCAAGAAAGCAGCATTTTTCTTTCTAGAGCATTAAGAATAAATTTGTCAGCACAGACCAGGGAGAAATACCTCAGCCTGGATGCACACCAGGACCCGCCCAACTTCCGGTCCTTTCATTGGAAATCAGATGCATGCATGTGCTTTCAGACTTCTGGGCACACTAATTTGGGGGCTTGATTGAATAGTGTTGTATCTACAAGCAAGCAATGGGTCCTGGGTGTGGTGGCGGCCCAGGCCTGTAACTCCAGTGCTCAGAAGACTGAGACAGGAGGATCATCACGAGTTTAGGCCAGCCTTGGCATGAGTTCAAATCCAGCCTGAACTACACATGAGACTGGTGTCTCAGGCAAAAACAAAACAAAATTGCCCAGGCTGGGTTCAAGTTTGCAATCCGTCTGCCTTGGCCTTTTACAGTGCAGAAATTACAGGTTTGCACCACAGTGACCAACACCTTGGGATTTTATAGAACAGGGAGCCAGAGTTAAGGGTCACGGGTTTGCATACTTAATGGGTAAGTAATCCTGGTCAAGCTGTGGTCTGGTGATCAGTATCTCGGGCCTGGTTTTGTGCCGCTCTGGGAGAGATGTGACAGATGATGTCATCTGAGGGGGAGATGATGTCACTGTGTGGTGGTGGCCTGTGAAACTCTGCGTTTCCTGGAACCTGGGGACTGTAGGCTCAGGTCAGTGATTGCTGCCCTTGGGGCAAAGTTCCAGGGATCAGGAACGGGACACTGGAAAATGTTGGTAACAGACATCCCTGAATGTTACTTTCTTACTGTTATCTTGGTGTCCTCATTTTTTTTTTTTTTTTTTTTTTTTTTTAGACAGGGTCTTGCTTTGTAGTTCAGGCTGGCCCTGAGCTCACTACGTAGCCCAGGCAAGCCTGGAACTCACCAATCCTCCTGCCTCTGCCTCCCGAGTGCTGGGATTACAAGCGTGAGCCACCATGCCCAGCACTATGCATGTGGTATTGATGGCTGGTGGGCGTGAGTCACCATGTCCAACATTGTATGTGGTTACCGGGATTGAATTCAGGGCCTTGAGCTTGCAAGGCAGGTGCTGGAACCACTGAGCTAAATCTCCGGCCCCTCATTCTTGAAAGTGAATAAAATAGAGAAACTGAGTGCTACTATACCTTGTATTATGATCTTTAGATAGATAGCCTTTAACATGTTCTAATGCAGAACTGAGCAAGGATCTGACCCAAAATGTAAGGTTAAAAAAAAAAGAGACATATAAAATACAGAGAGATGCCAAGCTTTATCCTGCTTTTGTTACCCATTGAGCATCTGCGGGCCTGGCCTCTGTGTCCCAATCATAAAAGGCCAAGAAGTGGCCTGTTCCAAAGTGATCCAAATCTACAAGCTCAGTATTTGCGCTTTCTAAGACCCTTGACAGCCGTCACTTTTCCACTGCTGTGGACAGATGTCAGGCATTGACCCAGAAAAAATAAAAAAAGTTAAGCCCTGGTGCTCCAAAATAGCACAGGATAGGGGGAGGGAAAGTAAGAATTATAGCCATACATTTTCATGCTAAGAAACAAAGTCTTCTTTTCCCAATCCCCTGCCACTAGCTTTGTGCTGCTCCACAGAGAACAAACAGACAATTCTCATGCTTGACCTCAGGCCATATGTGATCCGCTTCAGAGTTAAAAGGAAGCCCAGGATGAAGCCTGGGTGGCAGAAAGGAGGGCTGGCCTAGTTCTCTTTCTAAGGCAAATCACTAGCCCAAACACAGCGGCTCAAGTTAAAAGCAGACCAACGCCCGCTCTCTTCATCAGACCTCAGGACTGGCAAGATTGCACACAGCAATACTGCTAGTGTCCTGTTTAATAACCCAATGGATTCACATCCTGGGTTATGTACTCAGAATGACCCGCGGTAAAAGTCCCGCATGAACACGGTGTGTGGAGGGCTCTCCATGGGATCTTGTGTGGTTTCCTGGCAGCTCCTTGTTCCTCTGAAAAAGTTCCAGGGCAAAAAGTTGGCACAAGAAGGGAAAGCCCACCACTAAGAAGACTTGAGGGTCATTATTTCTGCTTTCAGAATTGTTGCTTTCTTATTTTTCTTTTCTTCATTTTTCTAATCATATGTTACCAACTAAATGCCCAAATATTGGTAAGAAAAAACATAATGGCCTAAGTCCAGAGATATAGCTCAGTGGTACGCATCTACCTGGCAAGCTTAAGGTCTTGAGTTCAATCCCTGGTACCACACACACGTGTAAATTAAGATGTGCTATGCAGGGCCAGAGATTTAGCTCAGTGGTTCCAGTGCTTGCCTCACAAATGCAATATCCTGAGTTCGATCTTTGGTAACCATATACAATATTGGGCATGGTGACTCATGCCCACCAGCAATCAATGCCACATACCACAGTGCCAAGTGTGGTGGCTCACACCTGTAATCCCAACACTCAGGAGGCAGAGGCAGGAGGATTCGTGAGTTTGAGGCTTGCCTGGGCTACATAGTGAGCTCAGGGTCAGCCTGAACTTCAAAAAGCAAGATGCTGTCTCAAAAAAAAAAAAAAATGATGTGCTATGCACATGCACCAACTCTCCATAAGGAATGTTGTCATTTTGTGGTCCAAACACGTTCCAAGATAACATAAAAATTGAAGGAGGTTCTCAGGAGGGTGACTGGGAAGTGAGTGTTTATATCAAACTATACTGTACCTGGCCAATCACATTGCAGAGAGATACCACAAGATCAAACCATATCAGAACAAAGCACAGCAAGATGATCCCACCCGCAGAAGGAAAAGTCCACCCCGCTCTGTCCCTCCAGAAGCTCTCTAGAGAGCATTCCAGTAAGATCTTAGCCTCTTGCTGCCAGGCTGAGTGGTGGCCTTACAGCCTAGGTCCCAGGTCCCAGGTCCCAGGTACACATCTGTTTAGGACAAGACAGTTCTCAATGAGTCTTCAAAGGCGCCATTATTTTATTATGATACACAGGTTTGAACAAGGTCTTGGAGATAATCTAAAAATTCTCCACTGACGTATAATTATTGTATTTATTTAATAAACAAGTATTGAATATTTGTTATAGGTTAGGAGCTACATTCAGTAGTATAGTGTTTTGTGAATTTTTTCAGATTCTAAATCTTTAAAAATCAATTCAAGAGCCAGAGATTCGGGTCAATGGTTCCAGCACCTGCCTAGCAAGAGCAAGGTCCCTGGTTCCACCCCCAGTAACCACATACAACAATACCAGGCATGGTGACTCACACCCACCAGCAATCAGTACCATATACCACAGTTCTAGGTGTGGTGGTTCACCCCTGTAATCTCAGTAGTCAGGAGGCACAGGCAGGAGGATTGCTGAGTTCAGGGCTTACCTGGGCTACATAGTGAGCTCAGGGTCAGCCTGAACTACAAAGCAAGACCCTGTCTCAAAAAAAAAAAAAAAAAAATAGTTCAAGGGCTGAGGATTTAGCTGAAGTGGTGCTGCACTTACCTTGGAAGCACAAGGGTCCAAGTTCAATCCCTGGTACCACCAATTTAAAAAAAAAAATCAACTCAATCTAAATAGCTTGTGCATTCCTAAGTCTTGCGGAGCATACAGAGCCAAAATGATGATACTACAGCAAAGTATCATTTGAAAAACATTTCTTTAACTTCTTCCACTCTTTTCTACGGTAAACTGCAAAGCTCTTTCTGGGTTAAAAAAAAAAAAATAAAACATTGTACCCTTCTACGTTAATTAAAATATAAACAAACAATCAGGTCATGCTCATTTTCTATTTATAACTCTTTGAGAAAAATATCAACAGATCAGAACTTACCTCTGACATCTCACTCATCCCTATTCATGAAAAGTGTCAGACGCTGCTGTGCTATTGTTACAGAATAGCTCAGTGCCAGCTTCAGAAGTAATTAAATTGATATTCAAATGTGCCAAAAGATATTTAGGACCAAATATATTGGGGGGCAGTTAATGAACTGTAGTATATCTTGATTTTGCTGTATGTAAATAAAAACAAATAAGCCCTATACAATTACCAAAAAAATCCATCACACACATACAAACACACCAGCACAAAGACACACACTTAACCACATGAGAACAGTCTGGTCAGAAAAGTGGCCAGGATCCCATGTATTATGAATCAGCACATGTAAATTTGAGAGAGCTCTGAAAATAGTTTCCTCCCTTGAGTTAAGTGTATTGAGATGTGTGTATTGGCCATGGGCAATGCCTGACCTCCGCAGCCCTGGAGAAGTTTGCGTGCAGCCCCGTACCCCCTCCCACCACTTTACAGCCACACTACTGTCATATAGACGGAATCACAGCCATCTTCCCCACTCTTCCCCCCGGGTCAGGAGAAACACACAAAAGCTGCCACCAAAACCCTGCATGTTACAGACTGTCTGTCCAGAAGAGAGTCTGAAATGGAATTCCTGTAATTGTTTTCAAGGCTTAAGCAAGTTGCTTTTACCCATGCCTACCTACTTTGCTGTCACATTCAAGATTATGGCAAACAATCTGGGCAAATTTTAAAGCCTGGCGTGGACACCTTTCATTGCATCCCATGACTTAGGAGCAGTGTGCCCAACTTTTCAGCAGTGCCTCTAAGGTCATGATTAGCTGGCTTAGCAATCATTACAACACTAAATCACCAGTTAAAAATCCCAGAGAGAGAGAAGAAAAAAATTCCAGAGAGCACTTAGAATGAAGTTTCCTCTCCCCTCAAAGAACATGCTAAGAAACTAAGGTATCCTAATGACTGCTTAGAGCAGAACCATGTTTTTCCAGCCTTAAAGCCGTTGGCTTTCTCTATAGAAATGCAGCCCACAGAAGCACGTCATTAGCTACTCAGAACTTGCAGAGCCTAAAACATCAGGGATGTTCTTTCCTTCTCTCTCCAGCTAGCTCACCACTGCCTTCGGTCCCCAAAGGCAGTGCCCCTAAGAACAAAGGGCAGATAGGCCTCAAGGTGTCAGGGGCATGCAGTCTTCTCAACAGCAAGCAGCAGCACCCGAACAAAGGTAACCGAGACCTACCGTGAAGAAAGAGAATAGCATCCAGGTGGCAATCATGACCCCACTGTCCCTCGGTTACTCCTGCTCTGAGAACAGCTGCTCTGGCGGCTTCGCCCTGGTTTCCTTTTCTCCAGTCGCACATCCGAAGTGAGGGCACAAGCCTTGGCCGGGTCACAACGTTTCAGGTGAAGCAGGACTGACTTGCACACCTGTGTGTGAGTACCTGGCGGCCGTGGCCCGGAGGAGCACACAGGCTGCAACCTGAACCGGCCCGACTTCTCCAATTCAAGGTACAGCTTGGAACCATGTTCGAGTCTTCAAGGGCAAATGAAACAGGAGTGGACTGTATTTATTTTTACACGGCTACTAATGATCAGATTACACTTTATCAGATCGATTATGATTCAACAAATGCTAAGCTACTAGCTGACATCAAATAGGAGGAGGGGGACAACTAGCCCTGGGTCGGTCATTTGCATTCAGTCACAATGACTTGTTTTCTAATCTAAACGCCAGAAAGTGACCTTTCAAACTCTTTTTTTTCCTCTTGTTAGGCTGCTGGCTCTCCACAATAAGGAAAAGTCACTGGACACTGTGTTTACAGTAAAGAGAAGTAACTCAATTGGCTCAAACAAAGGCACCTTTACAAAGAGAGGCAGAAAACCTGTTTAGCGAAGAGGTGAGCACAGAGAGGATATAGGCACCTCCTGAAAAGTGACAGAAAAGAAAAACCCAGGCAGCACTCAGATGAATATAATTCTCCTATGAATCAGTTAAGAATATAATTCTAGCCTCCTTCCACACAATTTTAAATCCTGCTTTTGGGTTTTTTTTTTTTTTTTTTCTTTTGAGACAGGGTCTCGCTTTGTAGTTCAGGCTGGCCCTGAGCTCACTATGGCTGCTTTTGGTTTTTAAAAAATTATTGTTATTATTTTTAAAGAGAGGGTCTTGCTGTGTAGTCCAGGAGGGGTGAACTCACTATACAGCCCAGGCTGACCTCAAACTCATGGCGATCCTCCTGCCTCATCCTCCAGAATATTAGGATTACAGGTGTGCACCGTCATGCCTGGCTGAAATGTGCATCTAAAAGGATTTTTTTACATTGTCCTCTTCTAAGGGATTTGAAGCAAAGATGTGGGGAAATTCTGCTCTAGGCAGTTGTTTTTGAGGCTGAGGGCCAGCCCTGTGACTTTGTTCACTGGCCCACTTTACCAGCATTGAGTTTCAGCCCCAGCCTGGATCTGTCCTCCAAAGCCCACATGTTGAAGGTGTGTCAAGACCCTATAGTGCTACTACAAGGTAACAGAACCTTCCAGAGATGAGGTCTTGAGGCAAAAACTTAGGTCATTGAAGGCTGGGTCCTTGGTGGGGGGGACATTAAGACCCCAGCCCCTTCCTGGAGCTCTTTTTGTTTTCTGCTTCTGTGAGGTACACAGATCTTCTCTGCCACATATTTGCAGTGTGATGTATTTGGCCACCAGAGACCCAAAGTGGCAATGCCAAATGATTCTAGAATGAAGCTTTAAATCATAAGGTAAAGCAAATCTTTCCTTCTGTTAAATTAATTATTTCGGGTACTTTGTCACAGGAATAGAAAGCTAGCTAACATACCTCTGTCTCAGGCTTGGTGTATCTATGCCGTATTCCTGAAAAGATCTCTGCTCAAGTTGGTTTTCACATGCTGTGGATTATCTCTAGCCATCATTTTTAACCTACTTTTTAAAAATGTATCAGACATTTCCAGTTCTGGCTTCAGCCCCAATTTCAGTGAGTGAAATTTAAGGCGGCAACTCTTTGACACACATCCACATGTTATTCAACAAGTAATCTAAAGTCCCTTTCTCATCAGCTTCTCATGCCAGCCTCACCAGGGCCCTCCAGAGACAACGGCTTTTGTTTCCCATGCTCCGACCTGGCCCTGCCTCGGGCCACCGGCACACACTGCTCCCTCTCCCCCGAGGGCTCTTCTCAGAATCAGCCCTGCCAGGGAGCAGTGCAACTGTGTAGCTCAACACTCTCCGTTCTGGACCCCACGCACCCCCAGGTGGGTTACTGACTACTTGAAATCTGGCTAATGGGATTGAAGACTGGATCTCTCCAATTGCATTTAATTTACTCAAGCGCACATTTAAATAGCTCCACATGGTCAGTGACTATCACATCGGACAGGGCGGCCTTAGCGCTCCTTCTGAGCACTTCCTTTCATCCTCCAGCACAGTACAAAAGCTGCCTCCTAAGAAAGTGCCACCCCACACTCCTGTTCTTCCCTTTTTAGCACTCAGCCCACCTGAAATGACTCTGGCTGTGTCTACCTTGGGCTGTTTTTCCCTCCCCTCAGATAGACATTCCCAAGGATAGAAACCTTGTCCCTCCTCCTCACTGCTCTCTCCCACATACATGGGACAGGGTCTGGACCAAGAGCAGACAGGAAATACCTGTGAAGTCCTTCAGTGAACGGTAAGTTCATCTGGCCAGGGTGCTGCCAGGTGGAAAGGGAAAAGAGAAGTCCATGGAGCTTGGCTGGTGAATTGTTTTAACAGAAACTTGATGGACAGGACCTTCTTCTAGGGCATCCAAATGCCAAGGAGGACAAGAAGCCTCCAAACCAGATTATGGGGGTCAGAGAACTGGAGGCCGTGACCTTGGGCTTTTCCAAGATCAGACTTGAGGCTCGTCTCATGCCATGGGGAAGAGCAAATGGCCACAACCAGAATGAGTTGTGTCACACATTCTGGGCAAAGACTGGCATGGTCTTCCAAATCTCTGGGCAGTCACTACCTCCCAGAAGAGGCAGGCAAGCCACTGGTGGTGGTAGGGGGGACACTGTCCTATGGCTCTGTTGATAGGTCCTTGTGCTGGTGCTATAGGAGCATAAAGGGGGATATCCATTAAATGTGGGGTGTCAAGGAAGGCTCGGTGGGGGGAGGAATGGTTAAGTGAGGTGGGGACAGGCATGGTACTGGGGAATGGGATCAGGGGTGGCAGGGAGGTGGCTACTCAGGCAGGAAGAAGAGGAAAAGCAAAGACACTTGGCCATGGAACAGCAGGCAGCTTCACGGGCTCTGGTCTTACTGATATGAAGTCTGGAATGGATAAGGCTGGAGCCGTGTGTGGAAGAGGCGGGGTCAAACCAGAGATCCACAGGCCTTGATTGCTAAGGATTTGGAGTTTTATCTTAGGGCACTGGAGCAGAGGCTCTTCAAAGGGATCTTTAACGGTCACTTCATAACCCCAGAGATACGTTGGTTGAAAAGCAAGTGGAACAGAACATAGCATTTGAGACAAACAAGCTATGTAGGACAGGGATGGAAAGTGATGCCTGTGTCCAGGCCCTGATGGTGTCACTGGGCCCAGAGTGCTGGGTCTGCCAAGGACACACCGATACGGCCATGTCAGTGGGGTGGCTTTACAAGCTAACACATGTGTGTCAACACACACACACACACACACACACACACACCTATGGAACCCAGTGCCCGCAGCTACAACAGTGATCATCCATGGACCCACAGCAAAATGCCATCTTAGAAAGTCAGCAAATGGTGACCAGGTCCTTCTCTGCAGCTTTGGACCCCAACACAAACCCAGGTACTAGGTGTGTAGCACAGAGGGCTCTTTCCCTGAGCCACCTCCCTAGCCTGCCCTTCTTCTTCTCTCCTTCCTCCCTCCTTCCCCCTTCCCTTCCCTTCTTTCCTTTCTTCCTTCCCTCCCAGCTATGTGGCACAGGCTAGCCTTGAACTTGCGAACCTCCTACCTCAGGCTCCTGAGTAGCTGGGATTACAGGTATGCACCACTACACCTGGCTCTTCTGCACTTTTGAAGGAACTGTCTGTATGTGGGATGCGGGTCTGATCCTGAGGCTTTCAGGCTCCAACCAAAGAAACATTTAATGCCTACTGAATGCTGGATTCGCTCAGATGTTATTGCTCCAGTAACCACAATAATAAACACATCTCTTAACAAGATGAAAGACTTCATTCATTTTACTCAAACAGCTTTAGTTTTCCCTTTTTGTGTTTTAATCAGTTTACCTTTGGTGACTAATGCACACCTCCCTTCAGCTCGCTGCCATAAATTTTGCTGCGGTGGTCTGCTTTCCCATTATCCTCATTCTGGTGGACTTGTCTTTAAAAAGCTCCCTTAAGGGCTGGGGAATTTAGTTCAAGTGCTATCCCGCCTACCTTGGAAGCACAAGGGCCCCAGTTCAATCCCTAGTACTGCAAGAAAAGAAAGAAGGAAAGAAGGAAGGAAGGGAAGGA
>PVIC010008433.1:0-26010 GCA_004025085.1 Thryonomys swinderianus
CTGCCTCTCAAGCGCAAGGTCCTGAGTTCAATCCCCGGTGACCACATATAATGCTGGGCGTGGAGACACACCCACCAACAATCAACGACGCATACCTCAATGCCGGATGTGGTGGCTCATGCCTGTCATCCCAGCACTCGGGAGGCAGAGACTGGAGGATTGCTGAGCTCACGGCGGCTTGCCTGGGCACCATAGTGAGCTCAGGGCCAGCCTGAACTACAAAGCGAGACCCTGTCTCAAAAAGCAAAAAGCAAAAAGCAAAAAAAAAAAAAAAAAAAATTCTTCACCATGTCTTTGCTGCTTTAACATTATTTGAAATGCTTGGAAATTAATTTGAAGGCCCAGAGATATCAGAAAACAGTTTCTGAGAAATGATCAGGGAAGGAATCATGACTACAGCAACGGTATGATAATCCTTCTGATTAAAATCTTATGAAAAATCATTATTTTAGCTCATTTCACTTTATGACAAATAGCTTTAGATGCACAAATTTAGCATGACTTTAATATCATGCTCATAATTCAGAGTTATGAAAATTCCCCTTCTTCTTTGGAGATGTTTTCTAAATTAATTTGTCTCCTTTACCTTTCATAGCATCCATTCCTCCCACAGCATAAAGTGACCCTACAGTTGATTTCCTGGGCTTTGTTCGAGGACTTTGCATCATGGGTCTTCTCTCAGGTAAGAGGTGATACTTCATAGCTTCCATTAAGAGCTTCTGACACTCAAGATCACCAGCAAACATGGAACTATTTTCAAGATCTGCAAGTAACTGAAAAGTAATAATGCATGTCATTTTTAAAAATTACCATTAGAGAGAACATACTTGAGCTATACAACTTGGGATGAAATTTGTGCTAATTCAAATGTAAATTTTGTATTATTGAATATTTTGTTACATATTTTTTGAATATGTGCCCATTGCCTCAGATGGGGTGAGAGTGCAAAAACAACTTATAACAAACGTTGCTGAAGCATGGCATGATAGCACATGCCTGTAATGTTAATACTCAGGAACTTGAGACAAAATAATTGCAAATTTGTTGGCAGCCGAGGCTTTAGAGTGAGACGCTGTCTCAAAACAAACAAACAAACAAAACCAAATAAAGAAAAAGGGCTGGGCTTATAACTCAGCACAAGATAGTAGATTTAATCCCTCTTACTGTAGGGAAAAAATTTTGAGTCTTAAGCCTAGCTACTCAATATATTGATAATATTGTGAATTCGAGGCCAGCATCCAGTTTCTTAAAAAGTTATGGGTATGGTTCAGCAGTAAAGTTCTTGATTACTATGTACAACATCCTGGGTTCAATCACTGATGCTCCAAAACAATTTATAACTGAAAGTAACCAGAAAGAAAGACTATGATTTTTTAAAAAAATATGTCTTTCTTGATCAACTGCATGTTGCTGATGAAAGAAGACATTTTAGTGGATTTGGGGTGGTAGCAGTCGTGATGATCATGCAAACCTGGTCTCTTAAAATAATATCACCCATGGAAGCCAAATCACTTCTGTATTTTGAAAGTGTGTATTTTGTAGATGGGACAATGTATATGAATTAGTAACAAACCAAAACATAGGAAAAAGCAGATAAATACTACCTACGCCTGACAGACAATAGGCTCTAAACTGGCACTAATCAAACTAGGCAAAACATTTTTTTTTCTGAGATGAATAGGAGAAAAGTGAAAATATACTTCAGAGTGTTGATAGCATTACATGAATTCCATAGCAAGCAAGTTTTGCTGGAAAGGGAATGTTAATGTCATCCTGCAGAACCTTCCTGAAATTTCCTGCTTTGCTTTGATTAACTTCAGTTCTGTCCTCGTATCACCTTGATCTCTGATCATCTGCTATTGTGTCTTCCCTGGGGAGACTCTTGGCATTTGTTCAACTGCGTATCCTGGTGGAAATATGTTTGATGATTAAGCTATGTAATTTTTTTTGGTAAAAGTGTTCTTCAGAGACATAGTATTATCTTTGTATGGTTCACTTCCAAATTTTTTAAAGTACTTTTAAATTTATTTTTGGAAAACCTATGCTTGCATGTTAAAATTTATTGCTGATATGTCTGGGAAAGCTTACACAATCCATATTCTGGGCAGAAGGCAAATGCAGATATAAAAGGCTGAGGTCTCACTGGCTGTATAGTTTATTTGAATATTTATTTTCATCTTGAAATAGTAAGTAAGAAAGTTAAAGGTAATTATTTTAAAATCAAATGAAATTAAAGGAGAATAAAATTGAGGGCTTGCCGGGCGTGGTGGCTCACGCCTGTAATCCCAGCACTCGGGAGGCAGAGGCAGGAGGATTGCTGAGTTCCAGGCTTGCCTGGGCTACATAGCGAGCTCAGGGCCAGCCTGAACTGCAAAGTGAGACCCTGTTTCAAAAAAAAAAATTGAGGGCTCATGATTACTATACTAGTGTTTTTTAAATTTGTATTTGTCTAAAAATCCCATGGTAAATGTGTTAAAGCACGAACTCCACCAATCGAACAGCAGAAATTTCTTCAGTTAGTATAACATTTGGCTGGAAAATTACGCTTCTAACAAGCATTGAGGCGATGGCATGCTACTGGTCCAGGAGCATCTTAAATGGTGACATCAGGCATGACTGGGGTGACTAGCATAATAGAAACAACCACACGCTTATTCATGAGGTGTGTTCCAGAGCCAGATGCCCTTTGCCAGACCTTTGCACACTTCTGTCACTTGTCCAGGGATCCTGTGAACCTCGACTCACCCCAGAAACAAAGGCTAAGGCCCTGATCGTACCACTCAGTAACGCAAGTGGTTGCAGAATATCAGCTGACCTCTGTAAACGCGGGCAAGGCAATGACACACAGAGAAGCTCGTCTCCCAAGCTCCTCTTCGCCGTGCACCTCACTGTTCGGCAGTCACCGATTCTGCCACAGTATTAGTAAGCCTCTCTTTCATATCATTTTTCATTTTCTCATTGTCTCCCTCTGCACCCAGGACAACTTCACCTCTCACAGAGGGGGACCTTCATGTTTGAGTCAGCTTCACTGCTGCAATATTCATGAGGATGTAGGGCAAGAACTTGAGAAATGGGGAATAGCACCATAGGAGACCCGTAGGCCCCCAAGACCTCCTCTGTCACGTAACTATTTAAAATGGGGGGGGGGAGTTTCTAAACATTCCTTCTAAAATCAGGATCAAAACAAAGATGTCAACTATTACTACTTCTACTCACTATAGTACTCAGAACATTAGCTAGACCAATCAGGCAAAAGACAGAAATGAAAAGGATACATATAGGAAAGGAAGAAGTCAGTTTTTCATTACTTGCAAAGACAGGATTTATACATAGAAAAAAAACTTACATAAAATGCCTCCTAGAATTAATAACCACATTTGACAATACAACAGTATAAAATATCAACATAAAAAAAAATCAACAGTATTCTTGCATCCCAAAAATGGAGTCACTGAGAAAGAAATTTGAGAAAGCAGCATTCTCAAGAACATAAAAAATAAATATTTAGTAATTAACCAAGGAAATGAAAGATTTCTACAAGAAAAACTATAGTATTCTCCAAAATGAGATCAAAGAAGGCATCAGAAAATGGAAGAATGTACCCTGTTCCTGGATATGCAGAAACAGTAATCTGAAAATGACCATGTTTCAAAAACTGATATATAGTTTTAATACAGTATCAATTGAAATACCAACAACATCCCTCCCAGAAATAGAAAAAAAATTCTAAAATTCATATGGAATGAGGAGAGACCAAGAGTATTAAAATCAATCTTTGGCAACAAAAGCAAAGGAGGCAAGATTATTCTGGAATTCGTTATATAACAAAGTTATGATTATAAAAAACAACATGGTACTGGCAGAAAAAACATATATATGGATCATTGGAAAAGAATAACATGTGCCGAAACAAACTCAGATACAATCACTCACTTGATCTTTGACAAAGAGAACAGAAGCATATATTGGAAAGTAGACTCATTAGAAAACAGTACTGAGAAAACTGCTATATACGTCCAGAAGATCGTATCTATACCCATGCCTCTCACCATGTAATAAAAATCAAAAGGAATCAAATACTTAAAGCAGAAGCACTTAGTATACAGGAAGATAAAACAAGTCAAACTCTTGAAATCACAGCAGAGCCAAGGGTTTTCTCAATGGGACTCTAACTGCACGAGAAAAAAGTTAAGAATCAACAAGCAGTCTTACCAAACTCAAAAGCCTCTGCACAGCAGAGGAAACAATCAGCAGTGTAAAGAAACAACCTACTGACTGTGAACAGTTTCTCCCAACGATGCCTCAGACAGAAGACTCATATCTAGGATATACAAAGAACTCGAATTCCATTTGAAACAGCTATTGCCCTGGTTGGTATTTTTCCAACAGAATTAAATAAATCATACTATGATGATGTATGCCCTTGTTTATAGCAGCACAACCCATAATAGCTGAATCTTGGAAGAGGCCTATATGCCCATGAACAAATTCAGGGATAAAGAAATTGGGTCTTCATACACGGTGGAGTGTTAGTTGGCCACGAAGAAGGATAAATGTATGCCATTTGTATGACAGTGGATGAAACTCGAAACCATAACAGTAAGTGGAATTAGACACTTAAGGTTAAAAGTTTCATGATTGTATCTTTCTCTTGCCAGGCGTGGTGTCTCAAAAAAAAATTCATGATTTTTATTTATTTATTTATTTATTTAAAGTAACCGACTGGGAAATGGCTTGGCCTGGTGGCGGTGTGGAGTTGGGTTCACGTCACCTGAGAGGAGGACTTCCATACCTGAGGCGGGAGTAAGGGCAGTCTGACGTGTGACAGCAGCGCTCCCAGGTCTCCTTGCCTGGTCTGAGCATCGTGGCCCACCCACTGCATTAACGCATAGAAAATGGTCTCTTCATCCGGCACATTGATATCGTCACTGCACAGAAGCTTTGAAATCTCACTTGCCGGAAGGCGGAGGAATTCTTGGTTCTTTATTACGTCAATGAAGTGTTCCTAGAAAAGCAAACAACCTACTGAAGTTTTGCAGTTTGAAAGTTTCTTAATAAAAGAAGCACAGCAAAACATTTTACCTCTTTTTAAGAAGAAGTCAGAGTTATAGATGTATCCATTTATATAACCAATTGGTGGTGGCGGGACCAGCGGGAGGGGTACGAAGCCAGTTTATGCTTTCCTGACTCCATGGGCAAAGCGGTAAAAGTAATTTCTCTTTCAGCTATTGCTCTAAACAACAGTTTATGACTTCGGAAATAACTATTTAGTAGCTGCTTTTTTTTTTTTTTTTTTTTTTTGTCAAAACCAAAGAGCAATTCTGAAAGTTTTGAGGAAAGAGGTTATGAAGGTATGGCAGAATTAAGTCTTTATACGGCTTACACAATAACTGTTCTCTCTCTTTTTTGGAGATAACAAAATTTACAGCATTAATAAAACTGTCCTATTATAGAAAACAATTATTCTCTTTTTAAACTTTTTGAAAGATTTAAATTGATTTTATTGGTACATTTTATACATAGATTATGATCACATACAACATTGAGAATTTGTCCCTGCGCATGACTCATTTTGATTCTCATTTTTCCCCTCCCCTGCCTCTGTACGACCCCCAACCTCTATATACATAAGCTTTGTTTCCTTTTCTAAACATCGTTTTTTTTCCTTTCTCCTTTACCTATCAGACATTTCAGCATTCATTTACACCTTCAGTTTCTCATACTAGACAAAAGATATGGTACTTACACATCTGTGTCCTTTTGAAAAACTTTTTTAATAATTGAGTTTTTGGAGTACATTTTAGGTATATATTATGATCACATTCAACACTGGGAATTTGTGCCTTTACATATTTCTTACTTCTTTTTTTTCCCCATTTCCCTTCCCTCGTTTCCACCCCTCCCTATTTACAAAAGCTTTGTTTCTAATTTTTCCTTCTTTTCTTATAATTTTCTAGTAGCTAAAGAAAATTTACCCTTTTACATTACATTACCATCTATAGATTTAAGGGCATCTAAAAGAAATCTCTCTATGAAGGGCATCTTTGTTGTCTTTCTTGTGGTGCTTGTGACTGAACTCAGATCATTTGTACTGAGGTGGTAACCTATCTGGATCTGTCTGTCTGTCTATCTATCTATCTATCTATCTATCTATCTATCTATCTATCTATCTATCTATCATCTATCTATCATCTATTTATCTATCTATCATCTATCATCATCATCTGTCTATCTATCTATCTGTCATCTATCTATCCATCTATCAGCTCTGAAATAGGATCTGAAGTTGCTAATTTGTGCAGGCTGCACCCAAAGCTGAAATCCTCTTTTTTAACCTCTCAGACTACTGGGGTTACAAGTGTGCATCACCATTCCCAGATTGAAGTGTTTCTTTAGAAAAGAACAAGGCTATGTTTCAATGTTTATACAGTACAGTTCAATTGTTCTTTCTATAATGCATTGTCAGGTGTATCTTCATATATCAAATTTCAAATTTGTGTCTGAAAATTTGCTTCAAAATATCAGATATATTTTGTATGTAAATATTACATAACTTTAAGAACACACTTGTAACATATTTCATAGTGAAGATATAGTTTTTTAACAATCAAATTATATGCATATATATGATAAATATGTATATATGTATATATATATATATAATATGATAAATACAAGGTAGGAAAATCTTATTTTTCCTTTTTTTTTTTTTTTTTTGAGACAGGGTCTCGCTTTTGTAGTTCAGGCTGGCCCTGAGCTCACTATGGTGCCCAGGCAAGCAATCCTCCTGCTTCTGCCTTCCGAGTGCTGGGATGACAAGCGTGAGCCACCACGCCCGGCACTGTGGTATGTGGCATTGATGTCTGGTGGGCGTGAGTCTCCCCGCCCAGCATTATATGTGGTTACCGGGGATCGAACTCAGGACCTTGCGCTTGCGAGGCAGGCGCCAGAACTACTGAGCTAAATCTCCGTCCCTAGGAAAATCTTTTTCAAAGCGTTGGAGGAACAAGGGATGAAAGGAAGGGGGAGAAGAGAGAGAAAGTGGATGAAAAAAGAATGCAAAGAGCAAAATGAGAATATTTGTAAATGTGAGCCTGACGAAGAGCTGGAATGGGCAGGGAGGGACACAAGAGGTAGGGAACAAAAGATAGAGTTAAGATGTGTGATGTACATGTACCAACTTCCCACAATAAATGTAAATGTCATGAGTTGCAAACTAATAAAAACCAATATTCAAAACGTAACTTTAAAATTAAAAAAAAAAACTTCTGAAGTGTAGATGAACAGGGCTATTTGACTTTTTTTTTTTTTGAGACAGGGTCTCGCTTTGCTGTTCAGGCTGCTCTGAGCTCACTATGTAGTACAGGCAAGCCTCGAACTCAGCAATCCTCCTGCCTCTGCCTCCCGAGTGCTGGGATGACAGGCGTGAGCCACCACACCCGGCACTGTGATATGTGGCATTGATGGCTGGTGGGCGTGAGTCTCCACGCCCAGCATTGTATGTGGTTACCGGGGATCGAACTCAGGACCTTGCCCTTGTGAGGCAGGCGCTGGAACCAGTGAGCTAACCCTCCGGCCCTGGACCTTTTTTTTTTTTTTTTTTTTAACATAATAAACAGATATTTTAGAAGTAGTTTAAGACAAGCCCTGAATTATTGGGATCTCTGGATCAATCAAATCATTATCTTATCTCTGCTCTGAGGTTAGGCCATGTATAACTGAATTTGACTAATATTAGAACTATCCATAGAGCAAGAATCAATACTGTCAGAGACATAATGAATCTGTGATGCCATAGATTTCAAAATAACTTGTCTATTGAAGAAAAAAACCATCTTTTGTGATTAACACGCTCATTGACAGAGAATGATTGCTATTACTAAGGCAAATGCTTCTTGTTAAAAATGCTCTCACAGCAAGTGACGGTCATGGCTTTACTATTTCATTGCATTTTACTTACGGTCACTCAATGCTTTACTGAATGCTGTAAATTCACATTTTCAGTGTGATCTTCTGAGAAGGAGAAATTGCTCTAATGAAAAATCAGGAAATAATATGATATGTCTAGTGCATTTTTATTCGATTCTGCCACTGCCTTTCCTAAGTGATAACATATTTATGAAGTGATTGAAAATATAAAACACTGTAACATGTAGTTATCTCTTAGTAACAGTATATATAAATGCTGAAAGGATGTTAGTATGATAAAAACAACCTCACTGACTTTGTATTCTCAGTGAAAGAATTTTTTTAATCATAAAGAGAAAAAAAATAAGTATGTCAGTGTTTAAGACCTACTTATTGGCCAATATACATCATAATCTAGCCTATTAAATTTGTGCATTTGAGTCATAAAAGCATGATTAGAAATCGTAAATATGGGAGCCACATTTCATATAGCTAGACATCAGATTTCTGATAAAATATATTATGTTCAGAGTTAAAAACTTTTTAAAAATTGTTAGGAGATATAGATTAGTCTAAATAAAAAATATGTGGCTTTAAATGACTATATATTGCACTATAATATCCTATACTATGGAGAAACAGGCTTGAAGTCTTATTTTTATTTTATTATTTATTTATTTAGTTTGTTTGTTTGTTTGTTTGAGATAAGGTCTCACTTTGTAGTTCAGGCTGGCCCTGAGCTTACTATGTAGCCCAGGCAAGCCTCAAACTCAGCAATCCTCCTGCCTCTGCCTCCCAAGTGCTGGGATGACAGGCGTGAGCCACCACGCCCAGCACTGTGGTGTGTGGTACCGATTGCTGGGATTTGGGGCATGGGCCACCGTGTTCAGGATTGTGGTATGTAGTTACTGGAATTGGACTCGGGACCTTCCACTTGCAATACAGACACAGGAATCACTGAGCTAAATCCCCAGAGAGGCTTAATTTTAAATTGATGGATTTTAGTGTTATTATGCTCATAATTTCAGAGTAAACACTTTTTTTAATACCTTCCCAACAATCATTGTGCTTTGAATTCACTATCCATTGATTGTTTTAAATGTGCATTTGAGTTATAAGATTTGCTAAATACATGTAGCACACTTGCTGCATGACTCATTGGTACAAACAACTATACATATGGTTGAGATTAGTTCTTTATCTCAGCATGATTAGCTCACCAACTGACCATTTGACTCAGTGTTACTCCAGGCGAGGGTTTTTGCATGAAGCCTACTTGCATGAAGAAAGGAATCTGTTTTACTCTGTTCGCTGGCTCAGATAGTTATTACCCCTAAATATACATTGTTTATACATTAAGATTATTTAAATTATTATGGTAACAAGCAGAATTTGAAAAGCACCGCTTTAGCAAGGCCTTTGCCTGTTTTACTGCTTCACTATAAATACTAACACAGGTAGAGAAGGGAGGTTGAGGGCCTTTGCACAAGGAAGTTAAAGAAAAGGAATTAAAAGAGAGAATATTGTTGCATATCTTCCCTTGCCACTCAGTTTCCGCTAAAATAAGAGTAGGAAATTATATTTTCAGTGAGAAAAATTGTTTTCAAAAGTTCGTTGTCTGTATCAGCTACCAGAAGACGAATGCAAATAGTTAGTTCAAGATTCTAAGTAATTAAGCAGAAAGTCTTTGTGTCTGGCTTGTTAGTGTGAATTAATTTTGAACTCCCTTTGGAATATGTGGTGTCTGTATCTAGGAAAAAGGAATAAAAATAATAATGTTAAACACTTTACAATGGCAATTCCTTATAATATGATTCTCTGTATCATGATAATGTTTCAGGAATGTGCTTGAAACCATGGATTTTTGAGCAATAACCTCAGGTGAGAAGAAGGAAGGAGAAAGATTTATAAGAATGTGTTATAATTTCAAATTCTATAAATTTGAAAACATTTAAATTTGTATACTACTCTAAAATATTATCTCTGTTTCCTTTATCTCTGTCTAAAATGAAGGTTTTTTATTTATCAATTGTCTGTTTAATTTTCCAGCGTTCTCTTGTGTGGAAATTCATTTTGTTGTTTGAATTAATTGATTTTATTGGTACACTTTATATATACATCATGATCACAATCGATATTGAAAATTTGTACCAGCATACCACATGATTTAATTCTCACTTTTTCCTGTTTCCTGCCCATCCTACGACGCCTCGCCTCATATGTACATTAACTTTGTCTCCATTTTGTTTACCTTCACATTTTTCCCCATGTTATATACCATTCCCGGTTTATCATTTGAATATTTTCTATTTTACACTATCATACACTCTATCTATACAAGAATTTTGGGAATAGAGCCATTTTTTGGTTTTTGTCCTTGAGTCTGTTCACATAGTGTATTATATTTGTTGTTTTACGTATGTTTAAACATCCTTGAATCCCCAGATGAATCCAAGTTGGTCAGGGTGTATGATCATCATGATGATTCTCTGTATTCTGTTTGTCAGTGTCTTAGTAAGGATTTTTGTATCAATGTTCATTAGGAGATTGGTCTGCAGTTCTCTTTTTTGGTTGAATTTTTCTCTACTTTTGGAATCAATGTAATGGTTGCCTCCAGGAATGAATTTGGGAGTTTACCTTACCTTTCAATTTCATTAAAATGTTTGAGAAGTAGTGGTTTTAGCTCTTTATTAAAAGTTTCATTGAACTCGGCAGTAAAGCTCTCAGACCAGTGCTTTTCTTTGTTGGTAGTTTTTTTTTATTACATTTTCAATTTCAAAGTTAATATTGGGGTGTTTATCATTTTTACATCTTCTTTCGACTTTGGTAGTTCATGTGTATCTAGGAATCTATCCTTTTCTTCTGTGTTTTCCGACTTATTGGAGCACAAATTTTCAAAGTAGGTGTTTATTATCCTCTGGACTTCTGCTGGATGTTCCCCCTTCTCATTCCTAATAGCATGGATTTGAGCCTTTCCCTTCCGTTGTTTGATAAGATTGGCTAAGTGTCTGTCAATTTTGTTTATCCTTTCAAAGAAGCAGCTCTTCAATTCACTCAATTTTTTGTATCATTCTCTTAGTCTCCACTGCATTAATTCCTGCTCTCATGCGTATAATCTCCTCCCTCCTTTGAGCTTTGGGTTTGTCTTGCTTCTCTTTTTCTTATATCTTGAGGTTCAGCATTAGTTGTTATTGTTGTTTTCTTTCTTTCTTCTTTTTTTTTTTTTTTTTTTTGAGCTTGCTCTGTTTTCCTCATGGAGGCATCGACAGCTATGAAATGCTTTCATTGTTTCCCATAAATTCCTGTATGTTGTACTGGGGTTATCATTTAATTGAAGAAACTGTTTAATTCATTTCTTTAATTTCTTGTGTGACCCATTGGTTGTTTAGCAGAGTGTTGTTCAATTTACATGTGTTTGTGAGGATCTTGAAATTTCTTCTGCTATTCGGCTCCAATTTCAAGTCACTATGGTCTGACAGTATACAGAGGATAACTTCAATTCTTTTGCATCCATTAATAAACATGTTGTATGAACTGGAACGTGATCTATTTAGGAGAATGACACTTCGGCAGCTGAGAAGAATGTGTATTCTGACTTTTTGGAGTGAAATACTCTGTAGGCATCTATTAAATCCATTTGTTAAAAAATTTGGTTTAGCTCAAGTGTTTCCTTATTGATTTTTTTTTTGTCCAGTCAATCTGTATATTTGTGACAGTAGGGTATTGAAGTCCCTTACTGCTATTGTATTAGTGCTTACCTGCTTTTTCATATCTATTAATATTCATTTTATATACTTGGGTGCATTAGAATTTGGTTTGTAAATGTTTATAAATGTCATTTCTTTCTCTTGGATTGCTCTTTGTATGAGAATGTAGTGTCGTTCTTTGTCTCTGTTAATCAGATTTGGTTTGAAGTACATTTTATGTGCAAATAGGATAGCCAGTACTGCTTTTTTGTAGTTCCCCATCGCATGGAGAATTGTCCTCCATCCTTTTACTTTTAGTCTATGATTTTCCTTCTGAATTAGCTGTGGTTCTTGTATATAAACAAATCATAGGATCTTGGTTCTTAATCCATTCTTCCAGTTTGTGTCTTTTAATTCATTGAGGCCACTGACATTAATAGTTATAACTGATATGGACTGCTTATGATCTGTCATGGTGTTTTCCTTTCCTTGGCTTACTTGCTTATTTATTTACTTATCCATTTTTATTTTTGTTTTTACCCTTTTGCATTTAGTTTCTTGTCTTGCCCAATGGATTCACTCTACTGAGTCTCTTGGGTTTGAAATTTTCATTGTTTTTTTCCAAGATATTCTTTAGAATTTTCTGGAGTGCAGATTTTGTATTTGTGAAGTTTTTCAGGTGTTCTTTGTCATGGAAGTATCTTATTTCCGCATCAATTATGAAAGGTAGTTTTGCAGGATACATCAATCTAGGTTGGAGGTTGTTTTCCTCCAAGGTTTGAAACATTTCACTCCAGTCTCTTCTTGTATTGAGTGTTTGTGTTAAAAATTCTATTGTGATCCTGATGGGCTTTCCATTGTACAGTTTTTTTCTCTAACTGCTTTTTGGTTTTTGTTATTTTGTTGGATATCAGGAACCTTGGTAATTATATGCCTAAGTGTAGTTCTTTTTATATCAAGGCCATTGGGAGTCTTGTATGTGTCACTTATTTGTATGGCCAATTCTTTTATTTTTCTGTGCAGTTTTCTGTCATTATATCTTTTGTGCTGTCTCCTGCTTCATCAGTAGCTCCAGTTTTATTTGAGTCATCTAGGAGCTGTCGCATTGATTTCTGTTGCTCTTTTCCAAAAGTTATTCCTTTTCTATTCATTGGCTGCGATCCTGTCCTCTGGGTTTGGAATTCAACCCTCAGCTTCATTCAACCTCTTCACAGGCTTTCACTCTCCTTATTGATCGCCTTAAACTCTTCTTGAAGCTGTTTAGAAGGTTCCATTGCTTTTGTTGTCTCAGATTCTATCATGCTCCTGACCCGTTCTTTAACATTATTAATCATATCATTCACTATGGATAGTATCTCTGTCTTCATCTCAGAGATCAGTTCTGATTTCCATTTTACTAGATCTGCTTGTTACCATCTCAGAGTCCTGGTGATTGAGCTTCAGTTTGCTCCATTTCCCTTTTTCCTGAATTCTCCTATGGTGGTGATCTTTGTACCTGGGTTTTTTGAATTTTTACTCATTTTGATTCCTTTGTCATTGGTTATATCGGTTAAATTTCTTGCCTGCTGTCTGGGCAATGTTTGTCACAAGTCTCTCTCATCTTAGTATTCAGAACCCTTGGGAGATGGCTAATCCTTGAGTTGTCCTCCTTTGATATGTAGTGGCCCTTAATTAACCTCAGTTCACTGGATGTGGTCCACAGGATCCCTTCCCACTTCCAGCGAGTGCTTTACCAACATAGTGAATTAGGCAGAGGAACTCACCGAGGGCCTCTATCTAGGTTCCAGTAACACTGCTGCACCTATTCACAGCTCACAGAGGAACAGGCGGTGTCTCTGGAGGCTCTATCCCACGGAATAGCTATGTCCAATTTGATCCACAACTAAATAGACATTCCAAGGTTATGGTCATGCCCTTGTCATGAACTTTGTGGGCCTGAGTGTTGGTTGATGGTGCCCAGGTCCTTCTTGCCAGGATCCAACGTGTGACCCCATTGCACCCTACTTCCTCAGTCTAAAACAGGCTTCTGGTGCAGTCTGAGTGGCAGGAAAGTTGTAGGCCTGAGTGGCATTCAGGGGCACTTGTGACCCTTCCTGCAGGGATCTGTCTCATGAGCCTGCTTCACCCTACTTGCCTGGTCTGTTTCCCCAGGCTTCTGGCTCAGTCCAGGCGGCAGGGAGGTGCAGGGCTGAGCAGTGGTGAGTAACGGCATGGGTGAACCTTCCCGCCAGCGTCCTCTGTGGGACCCCTTCTGGCTTGACTTGTCCAGTCTATTTCCCCAAGCCTCTATCACAGTCCAAGTTTCAGGGAAGGGCAGAGCCAGGCAGCAGGCAACAACAGCATGGGCGAACGTTCCCGCCAGTGCCGGCCACGTGACTGACTGGCCGGCCATACTCGCCCGGTCTGTTTCCCCAGGCCTCTGGTGCAGTCCGCCTTTCAGAGAAGTGCAGGGCTAAGCAGCAGCATTGTTTTATTTTTAAATGGAAGTAACTGAAAGAATTTTTTGTTAGAAATATTTAGCTTTCAATTATGTATTGTAGAAAGATCCATCTCATTTCATTCATTGTTTAGGAATTTAACAAATTCATTATCTTCTTTGCATTATTTAAGTATTAATATTAATGATAAGGATTTATTTTTATCATCTATCCCATTTACTTTGGTTCTTGCAGATTACTTGTTGTGATTGTCATCGGAATGAATAAAGCTCATTTTACCATACTCATAACTTTAAATAATTGCCACATGCTGACATCCTCATCTGCTCAGGTCTAAATACACTAATGTAGAGAAGGTCTTTAAGATAATTTAAACCAAAAGATTGAATTGCAAAATCTATTTAACCAAAATTCAGATTGAATTGCAAAATCTATTTAACCAAAATTCAGGGTTTTTTTTTTTTTTTTTTGAGACAGGGTCTCGCTTTGCAGTCCAGGCTGGCTCTGAGCTCACTATGGAGCCCCGGCAAGCCTCGAACTCAGCAATCCTCCTGCCTCTGCCTCCCGAGTGCTGGGATGACAGCCGTGAGCCACCACACCCGGCCAGGGTTTTTTTTTTTTTTAAGACATAGAGCATTTATATTATTCTGTGAGTTACAAACCAGCAGTTCTTAAATTCCTCCAAGTAAGACTGGCCCATTAATATTAGCATTTTGCTTACTTTTTGAGGTTTACCTCCCCTTGGAAATCAATAATTTATAGAATTTTACAAACTAAACTTCTAGTTATGCTAAAACAACAGAGAACTAATGTTTTTCTTAATACCACAGATCCAACTTGATCTGTAACTTTGCACAATTTAGTTTTTAGCAGGATGCTCATTTCCCCAAGTTTTGATAGTTAAAACATTTTTATTTCAGAAATAAATAAATGTGTGTATGTATCCAGAAAATTATGTTTATATTGCCTTTTAAAATTTCCCAACATTTGTATATTGATACTACAAGTAAATGTGGTCTTACCATAGTGTATTTATGTGCTATGTTCAGGAGCTCTGTGCATCCCTGAGCATCTCCAAAAGCCCGGATTCCTAAGCAGTTTGAAGGGTGGAGCTGCTTCACCAGGAAACTCGAGCAGACTTCAATGACTTGTGTCAGCTGCAGAACACAAGCTGCAGCCAGCAGACTCTCAATAGTATCTTCCTTCAGTTGCAGAGCACCTACAGGGTTAGAAAAAGTTAAAAAAAATGCTTACAGAGCTCATAAAGACACACTTAACTATGCTACATAGTTTCTGTTTTCCATTTCCAGGGGCGGGGATGTAGCTCAGTGATTCCAGTGCCTGCTTTGCGAGCACGCGGTCATTAGTTCAGCCCCTAGTACCAAAAACAAAACAATTTTCTATTTTCAGTTTCTAAGGCTATAGGTTTTAGTGTGCAGTAGCTGATATGGAGAAATATTTTGAGTCTGAAATACCCAAGAATGTCTGTTTGTAAACACCAATAAAAAAGCTGAAGGGGAACACAGTCAATTGTCAGAAAGAAAAAAACTCAATAATAAAATTTTATTAAAAAAAAAAACATATTTATCCAGTCTCCAGTTGATGGTCATTTCAGCTGTTTCCAATATTTAACTATTACAAACTGAGCTTCTATAAACATGGGTGGACTCATATCATTGGGTACGATGCTTTTAATTCTTTCGTGTATTTACTTAGCAGATGTGGAGTTTTTTAATAAAAGAAAGTATTACTCAGCCATAAGAAAAGATAAATTAGAGATATTTATACTTAAATGGATGTACTTTGAGGCCATACTCATAGGTGAAACAGGACACAGATGTGTAAACACCATATCATTTCTCTAGTATGAGAAAGTAAACATGTAAATAAGATATTATAAATAATATAATATATATTACAAAATGGGAAGAAAATTTTCAAAAGGAAAAGGGAAAGGAGAGTAGGGGAAAATGAAGAAGGGGAGAAATTGATGGTGGAAACAAAGCTTATGCATGTGGGGGTTGGGATGGTAAGGAGGGCAGAGAAATGGGGAAAATGAGAATGAGTAACTTTCAAGTACAGATACAGTATTCTCCTTGCTTTGAATACTCATCTCATGGTTTTGGGCACTTTCTGAAGCAGTTTTGAAAGTGCTCTTTCATCTCTGTATGGTCATGGCTTTCTCAGTGTTAGCAGTTGATTCAAAAAGTTTGCCTTTGATGCTTCTTTTTAACTTTGAAGCAGAGCCAGAAATCTCAGAAAGTCACATCTAGTGAATAAGGTTTGTGCGGATATACCATAATACTTTTATAATCTTGCTTTTCCACTGATGGGATTCAGCAACAGTGGTATTTTTTGTTTTGTTTTGTTTTGAGACAGGGTCTCGCTTTGTAGTTCAGGTTGGCCCTCAGCTCACTATGTAGCTCAGGCAAGCTTCGAATTCAGCAATCCTCCTGTCTCTGCCTCCCAAGTGCTGCGATGACAGGCGTGAGCCACCACGCCGGGCACTGTGGTGTGTGGTATTGATTGCTGGTGGGCGTGAATCACCACACCCAGCATTGTATGTGGTTACCGGGGATTGAACTCAGGACCTTGCACTTGTGAGGCAGGTGCCGGAACCACTGAGCTAAATCTCCAGCCCAACAGTGGTATTTTTTTTACCACACTTCCTAAAGCCACTTGCAAAAGATGTTTCAGAAAGTGACAACAGAGATGGGACAAGTGTATTCAAAATGAGGGAAAATATTTTATACTGACTACAGTTAGTGAGTTGATGAGTCTTTTATTGTGAATTTTTTCTTAATTGAAGCACTCATAAATTTTAATCATGAACGTGAAAACATCACCATACATAAATAAAATTTTCACCATCAGTTACACCTAAAGGAAGCTAGAAAAATTTGTTTGCATTATCTCTCCAGGATCATTATACTATGAAGGATCTTACAACTGGCCACACACATAATCATCATTTGTGTGGAATTAAAGAACTTGGTAAATAAGGATAATATTGAAATTTTACATCCACACAGTTGTATATACACTCATCATCTGATAATTAAGTTGTTTCCCCAATATTATGTGTGGAACTGACAATCAGCAGTATTGAAAATGGAAGAGAATATTGAAAAGACTTTAGAAATGAAAAATTGCTTATAACTGTTTGCTTTAGTAGAAAAAGAAAACTAAGCATAAAAATTCTATTTGACTAGCTGTACCTCTCCTGAGTACATTCCCCTAAGAGTTAAAGACTATTAGGGAGATACATGGATTTCTCTGTTTATAGTAACACAAATTACAATAGCTAAACTCTGGGAATAACATAGTTGCTCATCAATAGACATCAATAGACAAATGGAATATAAATGTGTATATGCATAAAAATGTACACATGACCCAGGAAAAGAAAAAAGAGTATGTTTTTTTTTTCTGAACAAATGATGTTACCCTCCTGTGGGGAATCCCTGGAGACTGTCATATGAGAAGGAAAATCCTCTGCACTGACCCTTAGAAAGGAAATTGAAAATGCATGTGCAGCAATCTCAGTGACAAAAATTACTCAAGCTGCTATTCACCATAATGATAATGTTTGGATGCTCATGGTCACCATTTTGAGCACCTATTGTAATTCTGGAGGTCAAAGGTAACTTGTATTAATCTCATGATGTCTCAGTACATGTACCATTAAAATATTTATACCTTTGTGTTTTCCTGAAATAAATATGCATGTTGGCAGTCTCTCCATATATACATATTATTCACCCATAAAGAGTTAAATCATGAAATTTTCAGGAAATGGACAGAACTTGAGATCCTAATGTTATGTCAGACATAAAAAGTTAAGTTTCACATGGTTTCTCAGATATGAAAAACTAAAATATCAATAAATAAAAGAGATAAAGAAAGGAGGCATGCTGGGAAAGAAAAGGCAGATTTCTGGAGATGGATAACTTGATACGAGGGAAGGTGCGGCGGGAAAGGTACAGAGAGGAGTTGCAGGGAATGAAAATGATAAAGATGTTGTGTATACATATCAATTACCAAGTACATAGGTAAACATATTATTAACATTTATTTAAAATAAAATATAAATCTACAAAATAGGCTATACTTAATCATATCATCAATGAATTTTTAACAATGGGGTCAGAAACAATTTATACCATTTATTTTGTGATAATATATAATGATGATATCATTTTTAAAGGAAGCATTACTGATGATTCATTGCCCACAGTACAAGTTGTTTTATGATGTATGCCTACTCTATTGTTTTATCCAAAAGGCAGGTAAGTCATAAAAAATGTTGTGGAGGGCCGGAGGGTTAGCTCAATGGTTCCGGCGCCTGCCTCGCAAGTGGAACTCAGTTCAATCCCCGGTAACCACATACAACGCTGGGCGTGGTGACTCCCGCCCACCAACCATCAATACCACATACCACAGTGCCGGGCGTGGCGGCTCACACCTGTCAGCCCAGCACTCGGGAGGCAGAGGCGGGAGGATTGCTGGGTTCGAGGCTTGCCTGGGCTCCATAGTGAGCTCAGGGCCAGCCTGAACTACAAAGTGAGACCCTGTCTCAAAAAAAAAAATGTTGTGGATAGCTAATATAAGCTACAAATATTCCTTTAAAGTTTTTCTTTCTAAAATATCTTCATATGGGTTCTATTGGATTCCATAACAATATAGAAATCAACACTGCTTATTGTAACATGCTGTCTACACAAATCAAGTTGTAGAATGTTATAAAATTTTCCCATCCACCTACACATATTCTTGTGTTGTTCTTGGATTTTGAAAGGAAAGAACTACCAGTGTTTTGTGAAACTAAGACAAATGCCACTTATTTATAACTCCTGAGAGTTACTCCCTATTTTTCCTATACTTGTGTAACCACAAGCCACTTTCCAGTTCTGTGATTTCTCTCAGTTTCAATGTTTCAGATAAAGAGAAAAATCATTTTCTGTGATCTTATGATTCTTTCACTTTTTATGCGATTTTCAGAGTTCATCCATGTTTCAAGATTCATCGTCAGTGTTTCATTTTTTTATTGCCTACTAATAAGCGAAAGTATGTGCATATGAAATGTAATGTACCATTTTCTCAGTGAATAACCATTTTAGTCATTAATACTACTTGATTATGACGAACCATGCTGATATAAATGTGTGTGTATATATTTTTCTGTAGATATGTTCACTTCTCTTGGGTATATACTGAGAAGTTGAAGTGGTTCAGTTATAAATGAAGTGTTTAATTTGAGAAACCATCATGTGAACAATTTTAAACAGATTGTGTTTGGCATCATAATTATTGCGTTTAGATTTAATGAATATATTTTAAATACAAAGGAAATCAGTATTTTGAGTTATAAATGTTTACAATGAATTAGATATTTTAGACTTTACAAGTACTTAAAAGTATCAAAAATTTAGTTATTGAGGAGAAAAATATAAGGAGATCACAATTTTTAAAAGTTTTTTTTTTTTTTTTCTTTTTGAGACAGGGTCTCGCTTTGTAGTTCAGGCTGGCCTGCAGCTCACTATGTAGCCCAGGCAAGCCTCGAACTCCGCAATCCTCCTGTCTCTGCCTCCCTAGTGCTGGGATGACAGGCGTGAGCTGCCACGCCCGGCACTGTGGTATGTGGTATTGATGGCTGGTGGGCGTGAGTCACCACGCCCAGCATTGTATGTGGTTACCAGGGATCTAACTCAGGACCTTGTGCTTGCGGGGCAGGCGCCGGAACCACTGAGCTAAATCTCTGGCCCCAAAGTTTTTTTTTCTTGACAATGCAAACAAAAATGTTTGGAAACAATTATGTAGAAATTCAGAAAGTAATCTTTTAGTTATTAGAACATAAAAGTTAAATAATTGTATTTAAATATTAGGGATCTATTCCTCTAGAATCTTCATGAAAGAGTTAAAGATATCATATTGCAATGATACATGCAATTCCATATTTTCAGTAGCACAGTTCATAATAGCTAAATCTTGGCAGTGACATATACATCCATCAACAGATGAATAGATTAAAAATGTAGAGTTTGTGGACAATGGACCACTAGTTACTTTAAGAGGGAAAATTTTTAGTCATTTGTATACAAATGGTTACACCTGAAGAGCATAATGATAAAGGAGATAAAGCAGACAAATTGAAATCTTTTATGGTTTCTCTTATATGATAAACCCAAAGTATAAACAAAGAGGGAGACAGAAGATAGGTACTGGGAGGCAGGGAGACAAATCTTTTGCAAAAGGGACAGGGAAGGGGAAGAAAAGAGGCATAAAGAACATCAAAAGAATTAATACAGTTAATGTACCAAATACCCACAGTGAACATAGAGTTGATGTATTGCAAACATATATTCATAAAAATTAAAATGTCAGGATATCTTAAAGATGAAATAATTATTATAAAACTTCAAATATATCGACCTCCAAAATTATTCCTTTTTCTTTTGTTTTATAGTTTGAGTCAATACATTTTCACTATACTAGAAGAAAAGACTAAATCCATAGTGTAACATTAGAAAATTCCAATTGCATTCTGTTTTAAGGGCAAGAGTATTCCCATCTGATTCCAGATTGATGTGTTCTTGTATTTCCATGCTAAAATTGTGCTCTGCCATTATGGCAAAAATATTACCAGTATATTATTTATACATTGTGCCTTTATTCTATTGAGTTGATGTAGCTACTCTGCTTGCCCACAACCTTAGGATAGTAACCTACTTGATTATCTTCCACTCGTGTCACCTGTGGAATGTAAATAAGAGCATGTGCTTCGTGTTGCAGGACGTTTGCAGGTTAACACACACCCATACATACCCGTGTAGGCGTACTGCACCAACGAGTGAAGTGCGTGTGGGTCCACCCCTTCCATCCTGACCTCTTCTTGGTTGGCTTCAAGCACATCATTAGTAAACATGGCCGCAAAGTAATCAGAGACTGCACTGAGGACCAACCTAGAGAGAGGAATCATTCATGAGTATTACATAAGTTGATAATTTTCCTGAAAGGATACAATGCACTATATTTGTGTTACTACGTAGTCTGCTTTCTGCTTAAAATTTTCACGATTCAATATAAGTAATGAATTGAGAAAAGTGAAGTAAACAGTTTGGGAAAGTTAGAATAATTTTAGTAATTTCTGCAAAAATATAGTACAGAAGAACGGATCATATATATATATATATATATATATATATATATCCTTCAATACAGAAAAATAAAAATAGTTTTTACTAAGCACTCCAACTTGTGATCCATGCACTTATTTTCCTTCACTCAGACTTCCCTTGCCTTCCAAATACTCTATCTGTATACAGATACTTACCGGTGGGCTGGAATTCGAAGATGTCCAGCAATGAGTAACACGTCACACAGTTGTTTCTCTCTCAAGTAGCTTTCCATTTTATGGAGTGTTTGCGCTGCATGATTTGCAGAATGGAAATGCTCCTCCGATCCAGGAGCATTCGTCTCATTAGGCTGTTGAGTACATGTTCTGAAAGGGAATTCAGAATGGTAATGTGGGTTACCATGCCACTGTGCAAAAATGGCAGTTTTATCCTAGTGTATATACACATCTAGTGGAAATATATGCACATCAACCTCTGAAAACAACATGATGAATTAAAATAAATTAAAAATTTCTCACTAATCTGAAATATTTGCTGCCAATTGCTGGCTTATCAGCCACTGAAGTGAACAGTCATTGTTAGTATTCATGTTACAAAATAAATTATAACTACTTATGCTTCCCGTATTAATAATTGCTATATACATAAGCATAGTATTGAGAACACCACTCTATTTTTATTATTATGAATACACAATTTTGTCTTTATGCATAAATCCTCAGTCCTGCTTTTAAATTTGACTATTTCTTAAACATCTTCATGTGGAACTCATTACTTATCAGAAATATTTCTTTAAAAAATCTCTCGTCTGAGAGGCCTGCAATTTTATTTATAATATTTCAGGGAGAATGACAACTTTATTTGCAATGTGACAGGGAATTTATTACAATATGTCAATATATCAGGAAGAAGCTACACATTTCTACTTCTTATTTTCTACATTTTAGGAGAGTGTCAGGGCTGTTGTATTTACAGTAATGAAAGTTGTCCATATGCATTTTTAGTACCATGCGTGGTAGAATTTAAATGTCCATATAACCACAAACAGGCATATCATCTGTGGAAATTTAAAAACTATATTTGCATGAACATTCGCGGGCCCGTGTGTCCTCCCCGCCTGCGAGTGAGACTTCTCGGGAGGCTCCAGGTCTAGCCCTCACCCCGACATGTCTTCTGCTCGTTGCTCTCTGTGCCTCACTTGCTGTGGGAGAGACACCCTCAGATCCGAGGGTGACACCGTGGGGTGGCTGTTCCGCGGCTCGGGCCCACAGTCAGCACCTTCTCCAAACGGCTCCTTCACGACCTCTCCGGCAGGAGGGTGAGCGCTGTGCTGGATCTTCTCCACATCCGCCCTGCGGTGAACAGGCCTCTTCGGGTTAAAGCTTGTGCTTCCGTGGCTGAGAACAGCCATGGGTCCTTCCGGGGACGAGCGGGCCGAGGATGCGGGCTTACTGCTCTAACGTAACGATCTCCGGGGCCACCGGCGCCCTCCAAAACGAACGAGATTGCTATGCTTTTAATAGCTGGACAGCGCTTCCCTGTGTATATGTATTAAACTCCTGTTAACAGTTTACCAAGCTCTTGTACGCTCAGAGGTGCAGCTTTTCAGGGCTCACTGGATTACAGAAGCTTTATACTTACCGGTGGATTAACACACATGAATTTATTGCTACATGTGGTGCCTGAATTAGTCTGGGCCGGGAAGGTGGGTTACTGGGGCCACGGGCTAGGAGGATACGTTTCCCTCCCTTCTCACTTATCCCGTCTTTGCCTTCTACCGCCCTGCCTTGATGTGTTTGCCCTGTCACGGCAGTCTGCTATGCTCTCATGCCTTGGAACCAGCTGACTTGGGAATGAAGACTTTACAAACTGTGAACCAAAATTCACCCTCATCCCTTGAGCTGTGAACCTTAGGTATTTTGTCCCAGCTAGAAAGAAAGTAACTAACACAGATTTTGTTACTAGGAAAGTTGGCTGGTTGCTCTTGCTACCTGATCGTGTGGCTCAGAATGCTCTAGAACTGCTTGTCCAGAGGAGCTTGTAAACGTTGACAGGTGCTGAGTGCCGTGAAAGTGATTTTGATGGGAGATTCTGGTGAGACCGTGGGAGACTAGAAAGGTGACAGATCGAATGCAGATGAAAAAGTCAATCCCAGAGTGTTTCAGTTTGACACAGGAGCACCCTGGGTAGTGGGATTCCTGATCATGGCTGACTCTCCACAGTAAATGTGTCTACATGTTGGTTAATCCTGAAATTTTGCAGAAGACTAATACTCAAAGGGGTGGAGGGTGGACTGTGTAATCTGACAGAGGAACTTTCTCGACAGACTAAAGCTGCAGCTGTGGCAGGCTTTGTGCTGAGGACATCTAGACAGCACTCAGTTGGGAGTCGAGAGCAAACAGGCCAGGAAAATAGTTCCAAAAGTTTGAGTCTGGTCACAAAGGAAGCTACAGTAAAGTTGGAGCCTCAAAGGTGGGGGAGAGGAGAGCCTGTTTGCTGAAGAGATTAGCATAGAAAAGAAACCAGTAGGAAAGTAGAAATGAAGCCTTAGGGGTAAGCAAAGAACCAGTAAAGCCTCACCCTTCCAAAGGTTAAATATCTGAAAAGAGACTTTCCTTTGTGAAGAGACTCGAAAGGCACCAGAATAGCGGCCAACTAGGGAATTTCCTAACAATGACATCCAGACACGGAGATTCCTACAGTCATGACAGCACAGAATCTGGCTCCTGCACCAACTTGAGGCCAACCCACGCAGATGCAGAATGTAGGAATTGTAGATTCAGAAATAGGCAGAATGATAGGGCATGGCAAAGGGCCTGGAAAATAGCCCACGGCCTGTCAATCACAGAGTTGGGAAATAAGCTGAACGATAGAGCATGACTTGTCAGTGTCAGTCACAGAAGGCTAGAAAGGACTAGAGGGTGGGACCTGTCAATCACAGCCTAGATTTGACATCGGAAAAGCAATTTGGGACAAAAAAATGCCAAAGCAGGAAGCCTTACAATACCTGACTTCAAGCTGTACTACCAAGCAATAGTAATAATAATGGGCTGGTACTGGGACAAAAAACAGATACATGAATCAAGGGAACAGAACAGAAGATACAGAAATGTGCTCAGACACATTCAGCTATTGGACCTTTGACAAAAGAAAGTCTCTTCAACAAGTGTTGCTAGAAAAATAACTCCCATGTCTCTAAACATGTGCTAAATTTAAATCAAAACAGATCAAAGGTTTAAACATTAAAACAAACATCAAACTAACTGGAAGATAAAATGGGTAAAACACTTGAAGCTGTAGGTATAGGAAAAGATTTTCTAAACAGAACCTCATTTGCACAGGAAATAACAGTAGGAATCATCAACATTTTTTTTTTTGAGACACAATTTTGTTTTTGTAGTTCAAGCTGGACCTGAACTCACTATATAGTCCAGGAAAGCCTTGAACTCAGCAATCCTCCTGCCTCTTCCTCCCAAGATCTGAAATTATAGGCATGAGCCACCATGCCCAGCCTTGTGGTATGTGGTACCAGGGATCAAATTTGGACATTGCACTTGCCAGGGAGACACCAGAACCACTGAGCTAAATGCCTGGCTCAAACAAATGGGGTTATATTATACTCAAAGATTTCCTCACAGTAAAAGAGTCAATTACTAAAGTGAAGATTCAACCCACAGAATGGGGAAAAAATACTTGCCAGTTACTACTCAAAGACTATTAGATAGAATATAAAGAAGTAAAAAAAAAAAATCTAAGTTCAAGGCCTAGTAAAGAAATGAGCAAGAGAAATGAAGAGACTTCACAGAGGAAGAAATACAAATGGTAACTAAATACATGAAAAAAAAGTTCAACAACTCTGGCCATTAGAGAAATATAAATTAAAATAGCACTGACATTCCCTCTTACTTTAGAAAGAATGGAAATTATCAGGAAATCAATCAGCAACAAACCCTGCAAGCAGTCCTCCTACACTGTGATGGGAATGTGGACTCGTAGAATGATATTTGAAATCAGTATGAAGATTTCATGAAGACCTAAAATTAGAAATTCCATCGAACTTCCCATTTCCCTTTTCAATATCATGCCCCAAAAGCTTTAGCCCCAATCCCACAGCAACACATGAACACCACTCTTTAAAGCAGCACAACTTGCCATAGCTAAATCTTGGAAGCAGCCTGTATATCCATCAACGCATAATTGAATAAAGAAAATGTAATATCTGTATATAATGGAGTACTACTCGGGTATAAAGAGTGACAAACTTGAGACATCTGTAGAAAGATGGACTGACCTGAAAAAAATATAACGTGGACTGAAATAAATCAGATGCACAAGCTTTAATACCATAGGATATTTCTCATCTGAGTGAGGCCAAGTACAGCCATAGAAAATAAGAAAGGAAAAGTGGAAGACAAGCAGAAAATCTCTTGAGAATGTGAAGGGATCCAAAGGGAGAAGGGGACAAAGGAGGCCTAAGGGACAGACGGAGAAGGGTGAGGTGCAAGGGACAGACATAAGCCATGTGCAGGATTTAATAGTCTTGAGGAACACGAACATCCTATGTCATGCACATGAACTAAGGTTAATAATGTCAGTAGGAATAAAATGAGAGAGGAACTAGGAGGAAGGGTGGAGGAAGAAGGAAGGGTTTAAACAGGGACACTCGGCTGTGTACCTGTTCCCACTTCCCAAAATAATTGTAAAATCATGGATTGGAAATACATATTCATACAAAAAAAAACTTTAAAAAGTAAAATAAGAGTACAAAAAAGACCGCGGCTATGTGCTTCTCAGGATGCCATCTTGTTCTTCCAGTGTATCTTCTTTATTTTGATCCTCTTC
>PVIC010008433.1:26110-48295 GCA_004025085.1 Thryonomys swinderianus
GGGGGGGGGCCTGGAGAGAGGCGTGCGGGAGAGCTAGTGCGGCGGGAAGACGACGTTCGGTGGGCAGCACAGCGCCACGCAGAGCCCCAGCTGGGTTTTCGCCACAGGGCCAAGCCTAACGCACCCTTCCGTGCTCCACCACGGGGTGGGGTGTCCTCCAGCGGTGGGGGGGGGCCGGGCTGAGGGAGACGGCGGGGTCTTCAGCCCACCCGGGGGAGGAACAAGTTGATCCTCGAAAGTCTGCTCCGCGTGGCCATCCAGGGAGCCGCTGCCACGAAGGCCCGTGACAAAGTCGGTGCCGGAGCCTCGCGGAGGTCCCCAAGGTGGCAGCCACCGAGAGCCCAGCCCCTGTGCCAGCTGACCGGCGCCGTGCTGCGCCGCGCCCAGGGTCTGCCGCCAACCTGCACTCGCCTCCCGCCACTGGGGCGCGCCCGGTGCCTGGCGCAGAGCCGGGGGGGGGGGGCACGCGGGTTCTAAGCGCGCGCACGCTCGCCCGGGAGCGCGTGCTCAGGCCAAGGGGCCCGCCCACGGGGTACGAGCCCGGTCGGGCAGAAGCCCCAGCTGCTTCCGCGCACCATAATTCTCTCCCTGGCGGGCCGAGCTGGAGGAGGGGGGTCCTGTCCGGGCCACTTCACCCGGGGGCGGGGCTGTCCCGGCCGTGCTCGCCCCGCGGTGCGGGCTGCAGAGGACCCCATCCGCACTGCTGCGGGGCTGCTAATCCCCAGCCTCGCCACAGGGCCAGGACTGGGTTTCCCTGGAGTATGCCCGGTGCTGGCTCAGCACCCCACGTCAGGCACAGGGCGTCCTTCCGCCCGTCACCGAGCCTCACCCTGCCGGATTCGCGCCCTCCCAGATCCCCCTCTCTGCCCGCTGCGGCCCACTCGGGGGTGCTCAGCCTGCCCTGTCATTCGCACCCTTCTGATCAGCTGCTTTGAGGTTTGGCACAAGCTTCGGACAACTCTAATTTTCTGATGTTCTTCCTCTCTTTGACCAGCAGAGGGAGCAATTTTGCTTTGACTAGTTCACCTGCCCAAACGACTGCCATCCAATAACAGTTTGTTTGTTTGTTTGTTTGTTTGTTTGTTTGTTTTGAGACAAGGTCTCGCTTTGTAGTTCAGGCTGGCTCTGAGCTCACTCTATAGCCCAGGCAAGCCTCGAACTCAGCAATCCCCCTGTCTCTGCCTCCCGAGTGCTGGGATGACAGGCGTGAGCCACCACGCCCGGCAGTTTGATAATTATTTTGCAGCAGTTTGCTTGCCCAACACTTCCTACTGGATTGATGTGAGCACACTGGTGGAGGGGTCGCAGGACTGCTGTGTCCAGTGTATTCAGTTCTATTGAAAGAAATTCCAACTGTCTTCAATGTACCTGAGGATCTCTTATTAGAGCAACACTGTTCACAGCCATGTACAGTAGCCTTATTTCTTGGTGATCAAATCTCTACTTATTTTTAGCCCCGTTCAGGATTCCTGTTTATGACATTCTTATTAGACCAGTAGGGAAAATACATCCAAAAGTTTTCAGAGTAGCAGTTCTAAGCAACAATGACATGGTAGGGGTATTACAATCCCCAACTTAAAACTCTACTATAAGGCCACTGTGATCAAAACTTTCATGGTTCTGACAAAGTAACAGACCCGAGGACCAGTGGAATAGATTAGAAGATCCAGAAACAACCCCGGATACACTAAGCCACCTTATCTTTGACAAAGGAGCCAAGCGTCCTCAATGAAGGAAAGACAGCCTCTTCAACAAAAGGAGCTGGAAAAACTGGGCTTTAACCTGCCACAAAGTAAAGCTAGACACATCTCTTTCACCCTGTACTAAACCAATATCACATCAGAGACTTAAACATTAAAACAGGAATGCTATACCTGCTGCAAAACAGGGTAGGTTGAACTCTAGGAGACAGTGGCTTAAGCAGACACTTTATGAACAACACCTCTACAGCACGAGAACTAGCAGAAAGAATCAACAAATGGGATCTCATCCTACTAAAAAGCTTCTGCACAGCAAAAGAAACCACTGGTACCACTAAAAGACAACCAACGACATGGGAAAAAATCTTTACTAGCTGTTTGTCAGACAAAGGGCTACTATCTAGAATATATAAAGAACTTAAATCAGTCTTCCCAAGTTTAAAGACCCAGTTCAGAAATGGGCATCTGAAATAAAGACACTTCTCAGAGGCAGAAATCAAAGCAGCTAAGAGGCATATGAAGAAATGTTCAACATCACTGGTCATTCCAGAGATGCAGATGGAAACACCATTGAGATTTCATCTCACTCCACAAAGAATGGTTACTATGGTGAAATCAACCAGCAATAAATGCTGGCGAGGCTGTGCGGAGAAAGGAACCCTTCTCCACTGTTGGTGGGATTGTAGACTTGTGCAGCCATTGTGGGGATCAGTGTGGAGATTCCTCGGAAAACTAGGATTAGAGGTCCCACTTGACCCTGCTATTCCCCTGCTAGGAATATACTTGAAGGAATTAAAAGAATCATATTGTAAAGGCATATGTACACCCATGTTCATAGCGGCTCTGTTTGTGATAGCCCACTCTTGGAAACAACCAAGATGCCCATCAACTGAAGACTGGATAAAGAAGATGTGGTTTTTTAAAATAAAATGGAGTATTATTCTGCCATAAAGAATGACAGATTTCATTCATTTATGTGCAAATGAACACGCATTGAGGTCACACTAATAAGTGAAATAAATAGGTCACAGATATGTAAATACTGTATCTTTCCCCTGGTATGAGAACTTGTAAATGTAAATGAGTTCTAGAATGTATGATAGATTTTGTGAAATTGGAAATATCCAAAGCGAATGTGTAGGGGAAAGTAAGGAAGAGAAAGAATAAATATGATTTGGAAAGAAAAATAAAAAATATGTATATAGAGGGTAGGGGTTGTGGATGTGTAGGGATATGTGTGACAATGAGAATTAACTTGTGTCATACTCTTATACAAATTCCCCAATGTTGAGTGTGATCCTGAGCTGTATATAAAATGTACCAATAAAGAATTCAATTTTTTAAAAAAGGAAACAAAGTTTATTTATATAAGGGTGGTGGGTTGTAGGCGAAGCAGGGTAATGGGAAAAAATGAGAATTGAGTCGTGTTATGTATTGATACAAATTCTTAATTTTTTTTTTTTGAGACAAGGTCTCGCTTTGTAGTTCAGGCTGGCCCTGAGCTCACTATGTAGCCCAGGCAAGCCTCGAACTCAGCAATCCTCCTCTCTCTGCCTCCCGAGTGATAGGATTATAGACGTGAGCCACCACGCCTGGCACAAATTCTTAATTTTGATTGTGATCATGATGTGTGTATAAAACATACAAATAAAAGTAATTAAATGAAGAAAAACTGGAGTTATCACATTTCACATCAAAGTATATTACAAATGGATAGGAATTAAAACAATATATTGCTGGCAGCATATCAGAAAACAGATCGTGGAACAGGATGGAGAGATGAACAATGATCCCATACATATTATGTCGGATGATTTTCAACAAGTTTGCTAGGAATAAGCACTGGATAAAAGAGTTTGTTCACCAAATCGTCTAAGGAAAACTGAATGTTTACATACACAAGAATTAGCTTGGACTCTTGTCTTACAGCACACATAAAACCAACTCAAATTAATGAAGAATTTACATGTATGATTTAAATATCTAAGTGCTAGAAGACAGCCCAAGGGAACATTCTTGATACGTTGATCCAGGTAATGATTTTTGAACCTGACACCAAAAACACAACGGCAAGGACAGACAGACCTGCGGGACGACATAAAAGCAGCTTCTTCTCAGCAAAGGAAGCAATGAGCAGAGTGCAAAGGCGACCTACAGAACTGGAGAAAATGTTTGCAAGGCATATATGTAATAAAGGGTTATCATCCAGAATATGTAGTGAAAACAATTACAGTGGATAAATGACTTGAACAGAAATTTCTTCAAAGACACTTAAGAGCTTGCTCACTTGCCAGTATAAAACATTGGGGCGGTTCCAATCTAGACAATAATTGGAAATTACACTTATTAAGATGCATATTATCAAAATGGTAAAAGATAACAAATATTGGTAAAAATGCAGGAAAATGAGAACTTTTATAAATTTTTGGTAATAATGTGAAATAGTGCAGCTACTAAGAAAAGTATTATGAAGGTTCCTCAAACAGTTGTGGCGTGAGTAGGGCAATGAGAAAAAATGAGAATTAAATTGTTTCATATACTGGGAGAAATTCTCAATATTGAGAGCAATCATGATGTGTATATACAATGTACCAATAAAGATAAAAATTAAAATTAAAAAAGTTATAAGCAAAATTAATGTATGATACAGTAATTCTGCCTATGTGTATATATCCGAAAGGTCTGAAATCAGAATCATTAAAGAATGTCCACAATCTCATGTTCATTACTCACAAATAGGAAAAAAATCTAAATGACCATAATCAGTTGAACCAATAAAAAATGTGCTACATACACACAATGAAATATTATTCATTTTTACAAAGGATGGCATGGTAAGTGCAAGTGTGGAGTAGATCTTATTTAGCTATTCTTATCACAATAAAAAGTAATAAATCTGCAATATATGGAAAAATGGATCAGAGGCCAGCAAGAAATAGCAGAGAGGCTATAGCTATTTACAGCTCCTCAAAACACAATGACAGCTAGGAAACAGAGGAAGCCAGATCCAAAAATAAAAGTGGAAATATTAGAAACAGCTTCTGTGGTAGAAGAATAACCAACATAACATTTAATATGGTAAGTCTACAAGCCACTGATACAAAAGTCGATTTCTGGCTCATAAAAAAGTACTTTGTGATTCAAGTAACCTTGATGAATGGTCAATACAAATATAGCTCCCTCATAATAGCTGAATAATTATGCAGCTGTAATTATCAAGCAGAAATACAATTCATTTTTATCGCCTCGTGTCATTGCATGTCATTTTGTTCTGGATAAGGACAGAAAATTTGGAACATGATGGGTTTTTGTAAGTACTTCTTAAATTATGCAGCACAGTAAATCAAGAGTGAGGCATATTGTAATGGGTTTAAAAACAAATGTTCTTTGGCAATACCCCCTTCACATTATCTGGAACTTACCTTAAAAACATTTCTTCTGCATATATAGGTGAAGAAGGAGCTATTTGTAAGGCTCTTAGGTACCAAATTCTTGCTAAAAGGTATGAATATGCCTCATACATATACATACAGTATACATCAATAGGGATAATATGTGGTTTTGTAAGCATTTTTTTTTTTTTTGAGACAGGGTCTCGCTTTGTAGTTCACGCTGGCCCTGAGCTCACTGTGTAGCCCAGGCAAGCCTGGAACTCAGCAATCCTCCTGTCTCTGCCTCCCGAGTGCTGGGATTGCAGGGGTGAGCCACCATGGCCAGCACTGTGGTATGTGGTGTTGATGGCTGGTGGGCATGAGTCACCATGCCCAGCATTGTATGTGGTCACTGGGGATCGAACTCAGGACCTTGCGCTTGCGAGGCAGGCGCCGGAACAACTGAGCTAAATCTCCAGCCCTGTAAGCAATTTTGTTTGTTTGTTTGTTTGTTTTTTGTTTTTTGAGACAGGGTCTCGCTTTGTAGTTCAGGCTGGCTCTGAGCTCACTATGTACTCCAGGCAAGCCTCGAACTCAGCAATCCTCCTGTCTCTGCCTCCTGAGTGCTGGGATGACAGGCGTGAGCCACCACGCCTGGCACTGTGGTATGCGGTAATGATTGCTGGTGGGCGTGAGTCTCCACGCCCAGCATGGTATGTGGTTACCGGGGATCAAACTCAGGGCCTTGCGCTTGCGAGGCAGGAGCCGGAACCACTGAGCTAACACTGCGACCCATAAGCAACTATAATTAGTTTTAAAAATACATTATCTTTCACTTATGACATATACTGCTACAGTAGTGCACATTATATTCCATGTTGCATCATACTGATGACTGTTCATTTTAAGTCGTTTTATACATATTTCTCCGCTTTGAGATGTTCTCCATTTGTTTGTATATTCTAGATGCCCATTGAAAGTAAGAATAAGATATAGATTGTGCCACAATTTTCTGTATTCAAAGGATTTCCTTTGATACAGGACAAATTTATAGTAATGTACTTTTCTCACTTTTAATTTCTCTTTCATAGTAGTGTAAAAAACATTCCAGTGAGGTTTACTTTAGCTTCAGTAACAGTAGTGAAAGTACCCTGACAAAAAACCCTGAACTGAAATAGAATGTGAAATTGAAACATTTGTGAAGAGGAAAACAGTGAACAGGAAGGTCTAACATTCTAAATATTTCAAATTATGATGCGGAACATGAAAATATAGTCATAGTTTTGTTTCACATAAAGTATTCATTTCATACCCTATGGAACCCCTCTAGAAAGGAGGCTAAAATATACAGCGTGGAAGCCACATTCAATCATGAAACTATTTTGTATGCTTCTTATACTAACTATAGTTTTATATATTTTTAACACGTGAAAAATCAAAGGGACAGAAGAAAATTCAAAATCATAAAATTTAAAATTCAACATCCACAAGTGAGGTTTTATTCCAACATTGCTAGACTCATTTATGTGCATGTTATCTGTGGATATATGGCTTTTTTAAAACTCAAATTCAGATATAAGTATTTGCAACAGAGAAAAGGTGGCTTGCAAAGTCTTTATATTTACTCTGCCCTTTTATAGAAAATGTTCCCCTATCTGTGTTGTAAAACATGCATTGCATTCATGTTCCACACTTTTCTTCTAGAATATTCAGCAAAGACTAAGAATTTTCTATAATATCTTCTGTATTTTGTTAGATTTCTCCCAATCATATAAGGTAATGATGTATTAAATGGATTCTCTAGTTTTACACCATTCCAAAAACTGCATGGGTTACACAAAATAATAGCTTCTAATAT
Organism: Thryonomys swinderianus; assembly: GCA_004025085.1. Lineage (NCBI taxonomy): Eukaryota > Metazoa > Chordata > Mammalia > Rodentia > Thryonomyidae > Thryonomys > Thryonomys swinderianus. Next base: position 33,040 of record PVIC010008433.1, read on the forward strand.
GTATTATTCCAGAAATTCAGTTTAGCATATAAGGAACAATATCTGTAACTGTTCATGAAAATATGAGGCAATTTATTTGCAAAGAAATTAAATGAAGGGATTAACAAAATATTAATGCTTTATATTTCTATAAATATTAACAATGTATAAGTAATGACTATTTCCAAGGCAAAAGTTATCACCTGGAAGTAAGGCTAGTATATGTATCATCTACATTGTCACATATGATGAATGAAGTGTGATTAAAATTGTTCAAAAATATAATGATAATGCTAGCACTCATCAAATTGTTAAAGGTGAAACACCATTCCCAAAACTCTGTTGTTTTTCTTAGTCTCACACAGAGATGTGAACCAGGTGCAATTACTTTCTGAATTTTACAAACTAGAGAGATTAAAGTTCACAGAAGTTAATTTACCAGATGAAATAAAAAGAAACAAGTGGCAAGATTGGTGTTTGAACTTAGATGGTACTGAATCGTGCATTTTACATAGAATGCGGTAAGCAAATACCCCAGGATATGAGCACACTCCCTGTAAAAGTGGATATAGGGCCATAATTAGCTTTCCTGTTAAAAACAATGGGCATCCTAGTTATGATTTGAAGACAAATTCCATCTTTTTTGTCAATTAGTTAAGTTGCTCCTTCAGCATATCACATATACCAGAATGCTTTTGTATTACTTTTGATTTTATAAAAAAGAACCACCTGATATTTTGAAAGACTGAATGTAAATGGACATAAACTAGAGAAATAATGGTTCTTCTAGGGAAAACATATGCTACAAAATTCCATTTTGCCTGCAATCTTTAACAATAACCAGTTAATTTGGAGCCTGAATCTGAGGGAAGATCTGAAGAAGGAGAATTTGATTGAATTTGTGCAGCAGTAAAAGAATAAATAAATATATATATATATATATATATATATATATATATATATGAGCTCAGAACTGATTTTTAAGTGTTGTCTGCACAAAATTCACAGATATTTATGAAAGAAAATAATACTGGAAAGTTTCCATTGCTCCATTTAAATTATAGAGTAATCTAAAAGTTAACTAGTTACATATTTATAATAGCATATTGTTGTCTTTTAAAAATCAAATTTATTTTACCATTGTACTATCTACTTGCCACTATTAAAGCTGTTCTATAAAATTTCCAAGTCATTGGCTCAAAGTTTTAAGAGTAAGTCTGGTAAATAATCAGTGAAGGCACTGGTAAGTGGTAATAAAAATCATTGAACTGGGCCGGAGGGTTAGCTCAGTGGTTCCGGCGCCTGCCTCGCAAGCACAAGGTCCTGAGTTCGATCCCCGGAAACCACATAGAATGCTGGGCGTGGAGACACGCCCACCAACAATCAACGCCGCATACCACAGTGCCGGGCGTGGTGGCTCACGCCTGTCATCCCAGCACTCAGGAGGCAGAGACAGGAGGATTGCTGAGTTCGCGGCGGCTTGCCTGGGCACCATAGTGAGCTCAGGGCCAGCCTGAACTACAAAGCGAGACCCTGTCTCCAAAAAGCAAAAAACAAAACAAAACAAAAATCATTGAACTGATTCAATATTTGACAATATTTATTTATGCCTTTTTTTTTTTTTCTTGAGACAGGGTCTCGCTTTGCAGTTCAGGCTGACTCTGAGCTTACTATGTAGCCCAGGCAAGCCTCGAACTCAGCAATCCTCCTGCCTCTGCCTCCTGAGTGCTGGGATGACAAGCGTGAGCCACCACGCCCGGCACTGTGGTATGTGGCATTGATTGCTGGTGGGCGTGAGTCTCCACGCCCAGCGTTATATGTGGTTAACAGGGATTGAACTCAGGGCCTTGCGCTTGCGAGGCAGGCGCCGGAACCACTGAGCTAAATCTGTGGCCATATTTGTGCCTTTTGAGGAATCTCCACACGGATCTCCATGGTGGCTGCACCAGTCTACATTCCCACCAACAGTGGAGAAGGTTCCTTTTTCTCCACAAACTTGCCAGCATTTGTTGCTGCCTAATTTTGAAATAACAGCTATTCTTTGTGGAGTGAGATGAGGCCTCATTGACCCTGATATTACCCTGCTGGGGTATATATGAAAGAATTAGAAGATTCATATCACAGCAACATATGTGCACCCATGTTTATAGCAGCTCAGTTCGTGATAGCTAAATCTTGGAAACAACCCAAATGCCCATCAACTTTAAACTGGGTAAAGATCTTGGTTTTTTTCCATATAAAGGAGCATTACTCTGAAAAAATGATAATTTTGAATCACTTACACTCAAATGGATGTACCTTAAGTATATATTCATAAGTGAAATAAACAGGTTACAGATGTGTAAGTATCTTATGTTTTCTCTGGTATGAGAAACTGAAGATGTAAATGAGTTCTAGAATGCATGCTAGATATTGGGAAATAGTAAATATTGAAAGAGAAATGGGGTTTATGGGTAAGTAATGAGGCGAAAGAAAAATGTTATAGCAAAAAAAGGAAACAAAGCTCATATATATATGGGTGGGGGTCGTAGGGTGGGCAGGGGAAGGGGAAAAATGAGAACTAAGTCATGTCATATACTGGTACAAATTCTAATGTTGAGAGTGATAGTGATGTGGATATATAATCTACCAATAAAGATTCAAATTAAAACTAGTATGCTTGGTTGGCCAGGGATTTAGCTCAAGTGGTACCGCACCTACCTTGGAAGCACAAGGGCCTGAGTTCAATCCCCAGTACCACCAAAAAAAAAAAAAATAGTACGCTTAATGCAGTAAATCATACAATGTTATTTGTTAATTTAAAATAAATCAGTAAGATGGAGGAAACATCCTTCTGACTCACAACTGCTTCCTTGATTCTCTGCTTTCTATTTTTGTCTCTTTGATACTGAAATGATCATTATCAAAACTAAGCAAAAAGAAAAATTATAGAATATGTAATAACTTCCTCTTCCATGTGAGATGATAAATACCATTTTCTCAGGATCTCAAGGGAAATATAACATGAAACTTTTATTAAATAAGGTAGGTTGGGATTTGACTCTTTTCTATTATTCCAGTGAGGTTTTGATGCTCTATAAATGAATCCATAAAAAGTTATATGAAAGGCCGGGCGTGGTGGCTCACACCTGTATTGCCAGCACTCAGGAGGCAGAGGCAGGAGGATTGCTGAGTTCGAGGCTTGCCTGGGCTCCATAGTGAGTTCAGGGCCAGCCTGAACTACAAAGCAAGACCTGTCTAAAAAAAAAAGTTATATGAAAGATCATATTTTTAGAAAACAAACTAATAATATATGCATTCATTTATATATGTATATCTAAGTTATGAACAGCAGATCGGATTCTTAGAACACTAGGATTTTTTCATTGTTGCAGTGGTCAACATTAGTGATGTTCTAATTAAATTATTTCATTTTGAGGATTAGCTATATATGAAAACATTCTAATATATACAATTAATAATTTTGTTCACCTAATATTTAGGAATAATTAGACTGTCCCAATGTAAAATTCACTATTTTTTGACCTGGCAACAGCCTAGGAAGAAACTAACAGGCAGCTCAATGCCTGGTATTTTTCATTAAATAGTCACTGAATGATTATATAAAGATTATACTGATTCAAATTATGAGAATCGTTTTCTTATTTATACTGGTAATTTTCAATAATGTTAATATATCCATATCTATTTATATAGCTTTAACATCTATCTGCCAAATTCAACTGTCATCTCATAGTTATTAATAACATTCCAGAAACCAGAGTAGAATATTAAATGTGATAATACCTCTTGATTGATGGACATCAGTGGAGATTTATTACTGAAGAACTTCACCAGATGTGCCACGCTGGATGTAAAGAAATTTGCACCCTGTCTTAGTCATTTTCTTACTGCTGGAACAAAATACCTAACACGCAAAGCTTAAGGGACAGATTTATATTCTCTCATGGTTTTTGGATGATTTAGTCCATAATGACCTGGCTCCAAGGCAGGAACATCATGATAGAAGTGCCAGGGAGAAGGGTAGGCAATCATCCCATGGCAGCCAGGGAGCGAGACAGAAAGGAGAAGCCGAAGTGAGGAGTGTACCCTTCCAGGTCACATCTCCCGTGAGCCGATGCCTACGAGGTGCGAGCACCTAACAGAAAACCAACCAGCACAGCCAGAATTCAATCACCGTTCAAAGGCACAATCTCTGATCATATGAGCCTCTTGGGGAAAGCCTAGGTCTGAAACATTACATTCCACTCCTAGCCACCAACATACACATGTTCACTTCTTTGCTCCAAATGTATTTAGTCTACTTCACCAGTTAATAAAGTTTTAACAGTTCTAGCATTAAAATAAATGTCTAGGTGTGAAGTTTCCTCTCATTTTCAAGACAAACTCAGCTGTGAATACTGAGAAAATGGTTAAAAAAATAAACACTGTGAACATACAATGGGAAAGGTTAAACATTCCTGTTCCAAAAGGAAAGAATAAGGAGATAAAAAGGAGTGGGACCAAAGCAATACCGAAATCTCAGCAGGGTAAACATTAAATCTTGTAGCTCCCCATCCAGCACCTGAGCCAAGATGTGGTGAGATGTGAATCCTGAGTGGCTTGGGCAACCCTACCACTCCAACACAAGTTGCAGGCCTCGGGGCCGCTCTGCTGGGATGACTGCTCACTGCCTGCAACTTTCATTAACAGATATTGCACATTCGTGGCTTCTTTAAATTCCTGGGGTCTCCTCTTCACTGTAGCTACGTTGTCGTAGATTCTTAACCTGTCTCCTTCAGAACACAGTGCCTGTCAGGCCTTCTTTTAAAATCTGGGTGGAATATTTTCTTAACCTACAACTTTTGCATTCTGTATCCTCCATTGGATTGTTAGTGCAATGACGTCTGGACCTCTAGATGGTTAAGCGCTGTAAAATTAATCCTACACACTAATTTCATAGGCAGCCCTTTCTCAAGCAAAGTGACTTTAGAATCTAAGATCAAAGTCATTCAAAGAAGTTACCCTTTACCCTTTTACACAATGAAACCTGTGAATAGTGGAACCTAACTGACCAATGAGATGTCCTCAAGGAATCTTTCCTATTGCCCTGATGTAAAGAAAGTGACTTCATTTTAATGCTAGTCTTTTTAATAACTCTGTGCTCCAATGTATCAGTTTTCGAATCTTTTTCTGTAAAACTCTAAACTTTTCTTTCTCAGTGTAAAAATCACTAAAAACAGCAAGAAACACCAACACCACTCCCTGAATACTGGGCTTCTGTGAAATTTCCTCTGGCATATTAATTATTTTGTCACATGTAATCTCAGTCTTTTATAAAGCCTCAGGATGGAGGCAAAATTTATATAAATTTTCTGCCACTGACTTACCACACATAATCTTTAGTCCAACTGCCAATGAAATACTTGTTCCCAACTGAAACCTACTGATTTTAGTCTTTATTCTCTATATTTTTATCCTAATGCAGGTCTTCTGAAATCTGACTAAAATAATTCATTAAGAGCAAATAATAGGATTTTAGAGCTGCTCAAACTGGCATCTTCAATCTTTTCCAAAATCTTTCTGCAAATCGTTTATTTATGTCCTAAACCCCATAGTAAGTCAGAGTCACAACAATGATCTCACTCCTGCTGATATAATCTATCTTAGTTGCTTTTTGGTTACTGGGGCAAAATATCCAACATCTACAACTTAAAAGAGTAAAATATTATTTTGTCTTGTAGCTTTTAAATGACTCAGTCTATAGCCAGCTGTCTCCAAGGCAGTAATAACATGATTGTGTGCTTTAATATCGTGAGAGAAATCTCAAACACTAAAAACATACATATTTAGTACTGCTGAAGTCCAGAAAAAATCTACTCTACCAATCAGATACACTGAGAATGAAAAAAAATGATGAAAAATTACCAAGAACGTGACATTTAACAGAGGAGTAGAACTTACTTCTCATATAGGGAAGAGACATCAAAAATGGATCTTTTTGCCGGGTGTGGTGGCTCACGCCTATAATCCCAGCACTCAGGAGGCAGAGACAGGAGGATTGCTGAGTTCGAGGCTTGCCTGGGCTACATAGTGAGCTCAGAGCCAGCCTGAACTACAAAGTGAGACCCTGTCTCAAAAAAATTTTTTAAAAAAGGCTCTTTTCCCTATCTTTATTCTTTTATATTTTCCCTTTTATCTCATTGCTCTGGCTAATGGTTCTAGAACTATATTAAATAGGAGGGGTAATAGTGGGCATCCTTATCTTCTTCCTGATTCCAGAGCGAATGCTTTCAGTTTCTGAGCACCTAGTAGTACAAGGTTAGCTGTTGGCTTGTCATAGTATATGACTTTCATCAGAGTTGGGTAAAGACCATCTATTCCAATTTCCTGTACTTTCTGTTTTTTTTTTTTTAATTCATGGATGGGTGCTGGACTTTGGCAATAACTTTTCTGGATCTACTGAGAAGATCATGTGAATTTTTTTCCCTGCTTCTGCTGATATAATTGTTACTGATTTTTGTATGTTGATCATCCTCCATCCCCAGGTTGAATCCTAGTTGGACTTCATTCAAAATCTTCTGTACCCTTTGCTGCATTCTGTTTGCAGTATCTTATTTGGGATTTTTACATATATATTATTTAGGGAAATTGATATGTGCTTTTCTTTTCTGGCTGGATTCTAGTATGCTTTTGGTATCAGGGTAATATTTGCTTCTAGGAATGACTTTGAGAGTATTGCTTCCATTTCAGTTTTATTAAGGGATTTGAAGAACAGTGGTATTAGATCTTCTCTAAGTTTCTTACAGAATTCAGCAGTGAATCCAGTAGGACCTGTAATTGTCTTTGTTAGTACGTTTTTAATTATTTTTACTGATATTGGGAAGTTACATTACCATTAGTTGCTGATAACATGCTAATATACATAGAAGACCCAAAAATCTCCACCAAAAATTCTTCTAGATTAATTAACCAAATTCAGTCATATAGCTGAATAGAAGCCACCATTAAAAACTCAATAGCCTGGGCCAGAGGGTTAGCTCAGTGGTTCCAGCGCCTGCCTCGCGGGTGCAGGGTCCTGAGTTCGTTCCCCGGTAACCACATAGAATGCTGGGCATGGAGACACGCCCACCAACAATCAACACCGCATACCACAGTGCCGGACGTGGTGGCTCACGCCTGTTCATCCCAGCACTCAGGAGGCAGAGACAGGAGGATTGCTGAGCTCGCGGCGGCTTGCCTGGGCACCATAGTGAGCTCAGGGCCAGCCTGAACTACAAAGCGAGACCCTGTCTCAAAAAAAAAAAAAAACTCAATAGCCTTTCTGTACACAACTTCAAACTCATTGAGAGAAAAATAGCTGAACAACACCTTTCACAATAGTATCAGGAGAAAACAAAATACTTAGGAATAATTCTAATGAAAGAAGTAAAACATTTTCTAATTTAAAACTAATATTCTCAATAAAGATCAAAAAGAATATCAGAAAATAGAAAGATATATCTTGCTCATAGGTAGAATGAGCAGTGAAAATGGTTATACTACCCAAATTGTTGTACAAATGTAATGCAATTGCAATGAAAATGTGAATACCATACTTTACAGAACTACAGAAACAATACTAAAACTTATTTGGAACCACAAGAGACCTAGAATACCAGAAATAGTTCTTGGTAACAAAGCAAAGTCAGAGGACATAACAATCTCTGACTTGAAAATTATACTATAAAACTACTGTGTTAAAAATTATATGGTACTGGCAAACAAGATCTGACAATCAATAGAACAGATTAGAAGATGCAGAAACATCACCCACCTTGTCTATAATAAGGACAAGCACCTTCCCTGGAAGAAAGATAGAGTGGTGCTACTAAAACTGGTTTCCTGAACTACAAAGTGAGACCCTGTCTCAAAAAAAACAAACAAACAAAAAACTGATTTTCCACATGCTGAAGAATAACACTAGACTTGTATCTTTCACTGTGCACTAAACTAAAATCAAAATGGATCAAAGGTCTAAATAATAAATGAAAAACGTTAAATCTGCTAAAAGAGAATATGTAGAACTCGACTTTATGAACAAAATCTATATCACACAAGAAATATTAAAAAGAACACCTGGGATTTCATCTTTTTAAAAAAGCTTTTACACAGCAAAAGAATCAACAGAATGAAGATACAACAAGTAGTGTAGGACATAAGTTTTGCCAGCTATTCCTCAAAGGACTAATATCTAAAATATATAAAGAACTCAAAGATTCATATCCCCAAATTTTAAGATCACATGTCTTAAAGAATCAGGAAGAAAATATACAAATATAAGAAGGAAGCTTCAAACTGAGGCATTTCAGTCTGAATTCTTGTGCACTTTGGAAAAGGTGAATATAACTAATATATTAGTCTTGAGTTCACGTGTTAAACTTTTTAATTGATTTTATTGGTACATTTTCTATATACATCATGAGCACACTAGACATTGAGAATTTGTACCGGCACATGACATGACTTAATTCTCATTTTTTCCTATTCCTCTGCCCTCCCTATGACCCCCCCCACACTCCCAGTATACATAAACTTTGCTTCCTTTTTTAACCATTAAATATTTTCCCTTCTTTACTTATCCCTATCCCCTTTTCCTTTTGAATTTTTCCATTTCCCACTGTCTATCATATAATCACATCTTAAACTTTTTATAAATAACAATAAAATTATAGTTTGTTCACTGTGCTTTCCTGTAAGGTTACACCGCTACTGACTAATGCATTGTAAAATTAAATAAAGCAGGGGTAGCTCTGTATTTTAGAAAACTATTCTACTTTCCCTTAAAAGAAGACAAGCAACAACATATATTCAGCAAAATATTTCCCAAAAAGCCGGGTGTGATGGCTCACGCCTGTCATCCCAGCACTCGGGAGGCAGAGGCAGGAGGATTGCTGAATTCGAGGCTTGTCTGGGCTACATAGTGAGCTCAGAGCCAGCCTGAACTACAAAGTGAGACCCTGTCTCAAAAAAAATTTTCCCAAAGAAATATTAATTATGGACATGGACACAATTTTCATATTCAAAAGTACATAGGAAGACACATTAAATTGCACTGTACACGGTGCACAGGACTCCTTGATAAAGCTCTGAGTTGAATGACCTGGTTGTGTTAGCTTTGCAAAGCCGTCTTCTACAGCCTGTGGACACTGTATTGTGGTTGCTTTGGCCTCGGCGTGTTTGAATGTATTATGCCCAGTCCCATTTCAGGGTCACTGGATTCATCCTTCTTTCTTTCCTGGAAAACACTCCTTGCAAACATCTATCTAGACAACTTTTTAACCTTAAAAAAAAAATCCTAAAGTAATTTTAACTGTTTTAATTTCAAAATTTCCCTTAAGTACAAATAGCTCTCAAGCTTATTTCATGTACAGATAGGTTTATGTTGAGGATAAAGATGCACAGTCCATACGACTGTATTGAAATAGTCTTGCTAAAAAGGAACTATGGCCCATGGTCACGGCACACGCTCTGCTGGCTGAGGGGCCAGATCTCCAGGGAACGAAACTCCATGGTGACAGGATGGCTGCAAAGTCACCTCTGTGGCCACAGGACGTGCGCGTAATCCTAACATCACAGTAACGGACAGCAGGGAAGGGCGTATTTTCACTTCACAGATTAAGCTGAGGGATGTTTTGGACATTATTAAGTAGACTATGTGACACTTATTCGTTCAGAAAAAAAGATGCATCGTGTTTAAGGATTCTCTGGTGGTGCCGTAGAAGCAGACTCACTGGCTTCGGATTCTTGATTTACACTTATCAGCTACTTCCTTCAATTCATTTATATTTGTCTTCAAATACCACCTCATCATGTAACTCCGGATCTGAGAAAGTATCTTATATAATTAATTTTTCTTTACATTACTTATAACCAATTAACTAATATATTCGGGCATATTTTTATTGCTTCCTGTTTCTGTTAGAAGGTGCTTTCCGTGAGAACAGTTTCTTTGTTTTAATTCTGTTTTACTCCTGACACCGGCAGGAGTGCGGGCACACGGCGGGCGCGGAACAGGCCCCATGCCCGCGGCTCTTACATCTCTAACGGTGCCCGTGCTCTGGGGCCGGGAAGAGGTCACGCACGTTTACTCGGTGTTGTCGAACACAACGTAGAGATGACCGCACTTGCTTTACTGATGCAGGTTAGTATCCCATCGGCCACTGCGACAAGTGCCTGTGTTCTCGAGTTCTTTATATGCAACTATTTTAGATGAGGGGTTATTAGCTAAGCACAATCAAAATGGATAACTACATTTAGATTTCTGATCACAGGCATATTGGTACGTGGATATTCACGCTGTTTAATCGGAATGAAGAACAGTTTCTAAATACCACCCGGTTATGAAGGTATATGTTTGAATTCCCAAACCAAGTATTGGGATCTTTAAATTGACAAACTAATACATTAATATACCTTTAATATATAGAGTTTTATATACTTCAAGTGATTAGTTGTGCTTTATTCTTTATTATATTGGGAGTTTTTAATTTACTCCATTCTCTACTCCCTACACTATTTAAAGAAAGTGGAATGGTTTAAAGATGCTTATTCTCCCTGGGTATCAGAGCTCATTTCCTAGTAATGTGATGCTTTGCCACACTGATTAGTGTTTTGTTTTGTTTTTTAATAGAGTCATTATGAGGGGATGACAGGATGCTATGAAATTATCACTACCTTTTTTTCTCTGCTAAAGAGAGGCATCAGAGAAACTGTATATCAGAAAAATTATTTTGAATCTTCCTGCTCTAAGCTGTGGAGATTTAGAATGGGTAATGATAGGATAATAAGCCAACAGATTTAAATTAATTAGGTTCTAAAACTTAGGTCTTCACTCTGTCAAAGATATCCTTGCACATCTATAAAATGACTTGTTGTATATTATGACACTATTAACATTCCACTGACACCATAGGATAGTTAGTACAACATTTATTTACAACATGAGAGAAAGAATGTAATTAAAAGAGGATGTTCTAAAATAGTACTTGATTGTTTTGTATTTGACATATTACCCATAATTTCCTTCTAGTACTTACTTTATTTTAAACATTTCCATGCTCAAATCCATTCACTTGATTTTTTGAAGAATTTTGTTAGTACAGTACTACAGGAAATTTAAACTGTCTGCGGCAGAGTTAAATGTATATATTAAGCTTCAGACTCATCAGCTGTTACAAATGTTTTCATAATTATTAAAGATAATTTCAAAACTGCTGAATTTGAAAATATAGAGTCTATAACTACTTTGAAAATTCTTTTAGTTGTAACAAATATGACCACCAACTCCAGTGCTTATACAGCATTTCTATGGGTAAACACAACATACAAAAGAAAATACACGTATACATATTTTATTTCTTTGAAATTTATATCACTCAATCTAACATACTTCAAATCATTTCTCAAAATCTGTTGTACCTTTACATTTCAATAAGACTGAGTTTCTATAAAGATGCAAAGTTGACTTTTGCCAAACATTATGCTGGGTTTTTTGTTTGTTTGTTTTGTTTTGCTTTGCTTTTTTGCTTTTGACATTCTCTTTTAAATTTATGTGTGAAAGGCAGTGTTTGGCAAATACATTAGGGAAACTTAAAGAGGAAAATTTTCAGGCCTTCTATAGAGACTCAGTATGACAAATATCCAGATTTCCAAGTAAGGTATTATAGCTTCATGTTGAACTATTACAGCTTTAAATTTATCACAAACACTTTTTATAGCACCTACAAAGTTAATTGCATTGTAAAGATCATCAGTTGTGCCCACGACATATTAGAATATAAAAATTTCTTATCGTGTAAAGGAAAAAAGGTCCACTAGATTAAGATACATTTGTCATTATAGGACAGAAATTTCTTCCATTCGACACAAAGAACCAAAAATTGTATAAACAATATCAAAAACACTTTTTATTACTTTGTTTTAACCAGTTTTAATCCCCTTAAGGAGCTGATATAGTCTATCTTCTAGTTTAAGAAGTCACTTGCTGGACATCTTATTATGTACTTCAGGCACGATACTTTATGATTACAATCTGAAAGTAGCATAATTTAAATCTCAAATGCTAAATCAATTTGCATATATGCATATGAAGCAATAGAATCTGAAAGTGCATATTGTATCAAGCAATAGATAAGGATATGCTAAACAGAGACGTTATTTTGGCAAAGTTAAACCTAACACACAGTGTCTGAAATTCTGTGTTATTACCCTTTCACAAAACATCAGATTGAACATATAAGGTACAGACTATATTTAGAGAATATTAGCAACTATTAAGTAAGAATCAAAATAATTCTTAATGGTACAGAGGTAGAGTAGAAGGGAAATTACCACTCTAAAAATTGTCATTGATTATGAAAACGGGTATTGTGAGAATTTCCTTTTGGAAGGAATTCTTGAAGACTCTGGATACAAATTCAAAGATTTCCATGTAATATTAACTGAGCACTTCAAATAATAAGCAAACTTAGGCTCTGATTTTCGTCTATAGAATCGAAATGTCCTACCGTGCACTGGAATCCTCTTTATTGGCATCAGCCATCATCTCCGAGTTTTGTAATCGCGTCTCTCAAGTTTCTTGGAAAAATTCTTCCGCGCGAGCGCTGTCGGAGCCTCTTCATGTGCGCGAAGAGGCCCCGAAGTCTCCGGCGGCTTCCCGCGGGCGCGGCCGGCCCCGGCGGCGGGCGGAGCGGTGCGGCCTCCGGCGCTTCTGCCCGAGAGCGGCCCGCCGGCCTGCGCGAGCCCGGGCCCTCGGCGCTCACGTCCTTCCAGCCGCGGCGGCTTCCAGGGCTGCGGGGACCCCGACGAGGGGGCCCGCGCCTCCTCCAGCGCAGCCGCGGGAGCCGCTTCGCGCGCGACTCTCTCTGGCCGGACGCTGACATGGTCGCGGGGGCAGAGACGAAAACCCTCGCCGGCCGGGAGGAAACGGAGCGCGCGTCGCCGCCGCCGCCGGGCCCCTCCCTGGCCCTCCCCTCCCCCACGGCCGCCCTTCGCGCGGGGCGGGAACCGGGACCGACCGGACGACGAGGTCAGGCCTGAAACGGGCACGGCCGCCTCGACGCGGACGGACTCAGCGCTTCAGACGTCTCACCCAGCTTTTCGGAGCCAAGATGCAGCCACCGCACTTCAAGCCCGGGCAAGTGAGCGAGGGGAAAGTGTTGCAGCGCATTCCCTTTGCGTTTCCTCACCCACCCCTGTCCTGTTCTCTCCTAATATATTCACCGGTAAAAGGGTGCCGGGGTCCTAGGAGAACTTGTGACAATTCATCACGATCCATTCGGGGACTCTTAAGGAAAATTTGAAAGTAGCTTATTAAAGAAAAACGTCTTGCAATCATTCCTCTCATGTGGATCAGTGGTTAGATCAAACTTCATCTGAAAACATTAACTTACCTATGGAAATCTTCATTCAAAGACCTGAGTAGTTTAAAATCACTAAGAAAGTGTTGGGTACCCATAGACACGCACAGAGATACACACCCAAATAGACATACACACCCTTGCCTGGGATGTAAATACATTTTAAGTTGAGAAGAGATACGTTCTCCTAGTTACCGAAGCCTGAAAGTGAATAGTTAGCTCTGGCTCTGTGCCTACATAAATACCTGCTGCTCGTGCTTTTTACTTCCATGGACAACATGACGGTGCTAAGTTGTTTGTTCAGAAGCCCTTGTCATGTTTTGAATTAACACCAAATTACCGCATGCTTCCATATTTTGCCCAGATTACTTCGAGATCTGAAATTAGAATCACTACTTTCTGTAGAGATAAATGTTTGCACAACACATTGTCATATAACGGGAATGTATTTAACAATGCCGTTTGTAAGTTTGTTTGAAATTGATCCAGCTCTCATGTCTTGCACACATGTGATAAGGAGGTAATTGTATTAGAGGATCATTAAAAAAAACATTGAATTTGCTGGGTTTGCTTTTATTTCTGGCTTAAAGCGAATGAATTATGTCACCTCAGAAAAGTGTCTTTGGTTCTTTATATTGCAGGATCTTCACATGTATATAATGGGAAGGTGGAACAAATTTCTAGTTATCGAACAAAGCCAATGTGTAATGAATTTAAAATAAGGGAAAGGACGAAATGCGCTCTTCTTGGCATGCATTTTTATGTTCTACAGAACTGACTGTATCTTTTCCTTTTCCCTCTTTTTCTGTAGGTGTGATGGTTAACTCTTATGTATTAATTGAACTAAGATATGAACGGTCCAGGTATTTACTTAGCCATTAATTTGGTTATTTCAGTGAGGATGTTTTGGGCCTCTATAACCATGTGAATTGCTCCTTTATAACAAACAATACACACACACACACCAAATACTATTAGTTCTATTCTCTGCCTGAAATGGTATGTTTTCTCATACTTGTACTTTAATACATGCACCCTGCGATGTAATTCACTTTTAAATGTTATATTATTTATAAATAACTTATTCTCATTTCCAAATTTCAAGCCTCCTTTTCCACAGATTTCTAACTCGAGTGTTAGCATCGATACTCATCTCTCTTTGGTGCACGTGCTGCAGGTACTCAGCGTACAAATAACTGATCCAAACAGGTTTTCGCATAATTTCCAGCCATATCAATGATCACGGCCAAGAAACCTGAATTGCCTCCCTCTTAGCTAGATAGGTAACATACCAACCGCACTGAACAGTATGATACCTGTGTTAGACAAAAAAAATCTCGAAAACAATGTTGCACTAGAAAAAGTAAGCTGTAACGGCTACACAGAACGGATGAAATGTTATCATAGATCTGTAATTCATACGAGGCAGAAGCATGGAAAACGGCTGGGTGTGATGTAGCACACCTGTGGTCCCAGCACTGGGCAAGCAGAGGCAGGAGGAGTGCCTCGAGTTTGAGGCTAGTCTGGCTAGTGAGCTCAGGGCCAGAATGTACTACAAAGCGAGATGCCATCTCGAAAAAGAAGGAGGAGTTGGGCCGGAGGTTAGCTCCGTGGTTCCGGCGCCTGCCTAGCAAGCGCAAGGCCCTGAGTTCAATCCCCATACCCACAAACAATGGTGGGCGTGGAGACTCACGCCCACCAGCAATCAATACCACATACCACAGTGCAGAGCGTGGTGTCTCACGCCTGTTATCCCAGCACTCGGGAGGCAGAGGCAGGAGGATTGCTGAGTTCCAGGCTCGCCTGGGCTACAGAGTGAGCTCAGGGCCAGCCTGAACTACACAGCAAGACCCTGTCTCAAAAAAAAAAAAAAAAGAGGAGAGAAAGAAAGAAAGAAA
>PVIC010008434.1:0-48219 GCA_004025085.1 Thryonomys swinderianus
TTTTTTTTTTTTTTTTTTTTTTTTGAGACAGGGTCTCGTTTTGTAGTTCGGGCTGGCTCTGAGCTCACTATGTAGCCTAGGCAAGCTTCGAACTGAGCAATCCTCCTGTCTCTGCCTCCCGAGTGCTGGGATTACAGGCGTGAGCCACCACGCCCAGCCCAGCATAAGATTCTTAACCCCAGTTAAGATTCGTAACGCAGGCAGGGAAGACAGCCTGGGAATCCACTGCAAAGGAGCACCAGGCCGGCAAGAGGAAACAAACACCATGTGTCTCTCTGGGGCCAGCACCCTTCTTAGCGGCCCCCGAGGCCAGTCTGATTAGAAAGCACCTGCCTCTCAGGCAGCCAGAGGGGTTTGGTGCCCAAAGCCACAAACATCCTGGCCCCTTCTGTCCAGTGTGTCTCAGGAGAAGGATGACAAACACCATTCCGAAGGTTCATTAGACGCTGGGTCAAATCCTGACCTTGGAGTTCTTCTTCGGTAAAAAGGGCAGAAATACACACCTACCTTATAGGATTACTATGAGAGTTAAAGGAGACATCCTGTGTTTCAAGCACTCTTCACAGCGCAACCCCAGTCTCTCTCCAGAAATCTGCATATTTGGCTGTTTTGGGCGTGGAGGTCCGTCTAGGATGTCTAGCAGCAGCGCTGCAACTTTATTCTCAGCACCGGAAAAGGTGGATGTCGGAAAGGTGTAGGCCAGAACAGAGAGGGGTCTTCCTTCCCCCCCAGAATGCACAGACATGACAGAGAGCCAGAATGCGAGGAGTCCAGAAGTCTAGATCCCTGGAGCTCAGCAGTAGAGGCCTAGCGTTCAATCATCTACCTGTATCTCTTCGTCTGATGGGTGGGTCCCCGAGTCAGGCGCCGTGGGGCGGGGGCCAGGGCTTTGAGCGCCACTGGGCAGCGCTAGGCCGCACAGGACTCCAGGGGACAACTCGCGAAGCGAGGCCACATCGGCGCGCATCTCCTCCACGTCGCGCTTGAACTTGGCACGGCGGTTCTGGAACCAAGTGACAACCTGCGCGTTGGCCAGGCCGAGTCGCGCAGCTAGTCCGTCGCGCTCTGACGGTGCTAAGTACTTCTGGAAGACGAATCTTCGCTCCAGCTCCAGCACCTGCTGTGCAGTGAATGCAGTGCGTGACTTGCGCCGCCTGTGGCCGGAGGAACCAGGCCCCAGCATCGCTGGGGCGATCTTGCCTGTAGGGACAGGGAGGAATCCGGTCAGGCTCTGAAAGGCAGGAATCTGGCTGTGCTCAGGGAGGAAAAGCTGGGGGCAGGGGCAGGCTCGTGAGGTGGGAGAGAAAGAGCCAGGAAGGCGGAAGGGGACCAGAACCCTGGTGCCACACTGAAGCTCGGAGGATGGGCTAAGTAAGATGGGACTAGGGACCCAACGAGCAGACCGCCACTGGGGTCCTGAGGAGCGGTCTGAGAGTTGTTGCACGGCCAGGCGAGGAGAGGAAAAGAAGAGTGGGACAAGCCCAGGAGATACGGTGTGAGATCTGGCCGCCTGGAGCCGAGCAGGCTAGCAGGCTTGGAGTGGCAGGGTCAGAGTAGGGACGGCGGCGCGGCCCGGGGAAGGGAAAAGGACCCCCTTAGCCTCCGGAGGGGTGTAGGGCAGTCAGCGTGCGCCAGTGAATCCTAAAATTGCTGTGGTAAGAGTGGAGGGCGCCAGGAAAGGCAGTCTGGGACCACTCGCCCTCGAGGAGGGAGGACTTGGAAGGAGCGGGTTGTGTGCAGAGAGGGAGCTCGAGGCCTCTCCCCGCCTGCGGCCTTTTGTCTCTTATTGCGGCTTGGACACGATTGCCCCGCCTAGAGCGAATCGACCCACTGGCCTCACAGGTCCCGCAGCTCGGCTGCTCCCTGCAGTGCTGGTGGCTTCCAGAAGCAACGCAGAGTGAGGGGGTGAAGGGGGCAGGGGAGAAGCCACAGGTGCGAGTTCCGATACGTGGACTAAGGGCAGCAGCGGATCAAGGTGACCGTCCAGGATGAGAGGAAAGTTTGAGCCCAAGAATCAGAAAGAGAAGTGGAGAGACTGTTAAGTGGAAGTCTCCGCCCGCGCTGTACCTTCGGAGGGTTGCGGGGGGCCGTGCCCGTCCAGTCCGCGGAAGGTTTTACTGGTCAGCTCCTCCAGCGCGCACAGCGGCGACGTGAGAGCCGGGCCGGGCTCTGGCAGCGGCGGCGCAGAGGGTGCTCGGGGGACCGTGCGCGGACCTAGAATGTCCGCGATGCTGAAGGGTGTCCGCGGCTGGCGTCCCGAATTCATGGCCCGCCGGCTTGTACGGTCCCACTGCCTTCGGCGCTTTACTCCGAAGCCGCCAGGGCCCCGCGTCCACACCCCATTCGGGCCCCCTGTCCCGGGCCCGCCCCCGGCGCTGGAGTCCCTGGTGCTCCTCCTTCTGCGTCCCTATCTCTCCCCCAGGGCCGCAGAGGGTCTGGAGCCCCTGGACATCCCAGCAGCCTTATTTATACAGAGTGGAGAGGTGCACTCCAAAAAGAGCCGCAGAACAGCCCAACAGACTAGGGCCGCTTACTCTCAAGCTGGGCCCATTCCGCTGGCTTCTGCGAGCTGTTCGCCATCTCCCCTCTTGCCGCTCCTCCAGCTCATAAACTCTTGGGTGTAAAACTGCTTTTCCTGGCCCCAATGGCTTGGGATTTGCAAAGTTCCAAGGAGGACAGGGCTGATTGTGCTAGGATCCCTGATCTCAACTAGACCTCAACTGGCCCCTTCTTCTACGCCAATCCCTGTTAAAAAAAAAATCGCTCTTAAAGAGATCCTGATGGCTGGAAGTGATTAGCTGGCGCAGGGGTCTGGAGGTGAGACATGGGAGGACCTGGGCCAGCAGAGCCACAGCAATAGTGGGAATACCACAAAGAGGCCAGTGCAGGTGTGTAGACTGAAGTCTGCCCTACAATGGCTTGGAGATCTGAAGTAACTCAAAACGCAAGGAGGGGGCAGAGATTTAGCTCAGTGGTTCCAGCACCTGCCTAGCAAGAGCAAAATCCCTGGTTCGATCCCGGTAACGACATACAATACTGGGTGTGGCGACTCACACCCACCAGCAATCAGTACCACATACCAGTGCTGGGTGTGATGGTTTAAACCTGTAATCCTAGCACTTGCGAGGCAGAGGCAGGAGGATTGCTGAGTTCGAAGCTTGCCTGGGTTACAGAGTGAGCTCAGGGCCAGCCTGAACTACAAAGCGAGACCCTGTCTCAAAAAAAACAAAAACAGAAACAAAAACAAAACCAAAAGAACACAAGGAGACCTGAGCCTCAGGAGAGAAACGTGCTTCCCTGGAGGTGACAATAGTGCTCAGGAGATATCTTGGCTATCCAGTTGGGCCTCTACTCACTCTATTGGTCTCTCCACAGATCTGTCTTTTTATGAAATTTGTAGTTTAGGTGAGGTTTCTTCTTCCTGCAGAGGTTCAGTAACAGCCTCAGGGGAGGAATGCCGACCAGGGTGGAGTCACTCCCCCGGAAGACTGACTTGAAGGGCAGACTTCGTGGATTTGACCACCTGATGGGACCCCTGCCAACCCTGGCACCAACTCAGGCCTCTATTCCTTCCCATTCTATCTGGGTCCTGTCTCCTTTCTTCCCTGCATTTACTGTGGTCCTGGGCTCATATCTGGCTGAGCACCTGGTGATCTTCTGTGTACAAAGAAGGTAGCTAGCTTCGAGACAACAGTACCCCAGAGTGGAGGCTTGGCAAGGACTCGGCATTCTTGTTCTAGCTCTCCTCATGTGCAGTAGCTAGAGAGCTACAGCCCTGGGAAGGAGAAGCCCTGTCACTCTCAAAGAAGATGCTGCTTTGAGGCCAGAGCAGTTGGGGTCTGACATTATTTTAGTAAGGCAACACTGCCCCAATGCCATGAACAACCAGGCCCAGTCCCTCCCGAACTTCCATTATGTCACCTTCCCTGTGGCCCTCTGCATCTCCCACTACCGAAGCAGTGCCCGTCTGTGTTCACCGGTCTCTTCCTTGGGGCACCATAGACAGGACTTAGGAAAGCCAGACTCCCTGACATGGAATGGGAAGGCATCTAGACAGTGGGGTTCTTCTTGATAAGAGTCCCTCCAGTGACACCCCCAGACACCCAGACCTTCATCCTGTGCTTCCACAGTGGCCTGCGCAGCCCACTTGAACCCCGATGGGCCACTGCTGGGTCAGGGAGCAGAGCCAGGCCATGGTGGAAAGCTGAGCTGCTTCGGGATCTTGTTAATTGGTTATTAATGGGGGTGGGGTGGGGTGGGAGAGAGGCTCTGGCTGCAGGCCGCAGGACCATCCTTGTGGTTTCACTTAATCTGCAATTAAAGCAGATCCCAGGAGGCAGCAGGAACTGCCCTACTATATCCCAGGCCTGTCACCGAACAGACATTGCAGCCGCTGCTCACGCATCCACTCTCTGGTTTTTATGTCTGTACCTCTGCTCTCAATTACCCCTGTGTGTCTGTGAGGAGAGCGAGGCTCTCCTGATGGGCCTCTGACTTCCTCCCTCCCACGTCTTCTGGCCTACCTTCTCCCCACTGCAGCTGGGCTCAGGTAATGGTGTTGGAGAGTCCCCAGACGTGAGTTTGTTGGGGGAGGAGAGGGAAGCGGAGGCTAGTACAAAGGAAGATGCCCGGACAGCAGAAGCCAACCCAAGGTCATCTCAGCGGCCAGAGCCCAGAGCGTAGTCCAGACTATCCTGGGGCCACAGAAGGGGGCTTTCCCAGTGATGCGTCTGGAATACGAGCTCGGGCGAAACTGGATCCGCGGAGGGGGGCAAGAGGAGGGTGAGTGATTAATGAGGGAGATTAAGAGATTAAACCTTGGTGCTGGTTTGAGGGGGCTCTCAGCTGTCTCATCGACCCTCCCCCCAACAGTTGGGAAGGTGGAGGCTCTGGGAGTTCCTCGTACTCCTCTTCTGGCCTTTGTCCCCACCCCAGGCCCAACTCTCCCCGTCCCAGGTCCCAGGTATTCTTTTAGCTGCACCAATTCCCAACTCCAGCCTGCTGTGAAGTCTGCAGGGGATCCTAGTCAACCTCCGCGGAGTCCCCTCAGTGTCCCTTCTAACACTTTCTGGTTTTGTGCTGTCTCCCCTTGTAAAGATCTTCACATTCCAATCTTCACCCCTGTAGGAAGGCACCCTGCTTCCCTTTTAAGGATGGTTCACACCTCCCCTCATCACTCCCTTTCTGACTTCCAGTGTTCATCTCCCAGTCCTATTCTTTCTTTTTCATTGCGGGATCCTCCGCCAGGCCAGCCCCAGCTCCCCACCCCCTTTGGCAACGGGGGTCTGCTCAATAAATGACCTTTACTTTCTGATTGTTGCACGTGCAGTCCTTGGAATTCCCAGTGTGTGTGTGTGGGGGGGGTCTCAGAATAACCAACCTCCTTGGGCAGACAACAAGAGGGTTAACTTCAAAAAGTGTTTGTGCTCCTCCTCCGCAGGCTTAGGGAAAATCAGAGTGAGTGGGAAGTGGGAATTCAGAGGGAAAATCCAAAGAGGATGGGGTGGATGTCAGCCCATCTAATACACACTTAAGGGTGCTCGCTTCAGCAGCACATATACTAAAATACACACTTAAGGGATTTGGTTTTTTCCTTCAGAAAATGTTGCTGTGTAGTGATCCGATTCAGACGCTTAAATTTTAGACTTCTTTGTCACTTTGGGGGCATTGAGTCTGTGAGCCTTTTGGGGGCTGTCTGCTGGTCCTGTTTCCTGGGCCCTCAACGTCCTGCGGGTTTGTCGCTGCGCTACAGGAGCTTCACGGACTCAGACCATCCCCACCCACTGCTCAGCACAGCCTTGCCTCTCCTTAGACCCTGAGAACAGCTGCCCAGGCTGAGAGTGCCTGGCCTTCCTCTGCCAAGGGTGAGCTCTCCCGTGCCGGTTTGGAGCACGAGCCTGGTCTGATGGGCAAGGGGATTTGGTCTCACAAGTGAGGACAGACTCTCCTCCCACTGCCTCAAGGCCACTGAAGCCCTAGAGAGGGCGGGCCATACCTTGGTGGGGCTCTGCGCCTGCTAGTCTTTCGGTTCAAAGGACACAGGTCTTGCAGGTCTCGGTGTTTGAGTCATCAGGAAGAGGGGTGGGCGTGATTTGCTGCCCCATCCCCTGTGCGTGCACACGTTTACACCCTAGAGAACAGGTGTCTGAACCAGACCTGCTGAGCACTGCATGCAGCTGGTAGGCATCAGGAACCCCAGGGAACACACTGCAGGGGGCTACAGCACATCGCACTGATAAAGAAAGGCTGCAGGCCAAGCAGGCCGATGTAGGCCTGAGGGCCTTCAGCTATAAAGCCTTGTCTTTAGAGTCCTTGTTCCGAGGTGTCAGGCTCAGATCCCAGGCCTTGGCTCACACATCTTTAGGCTCACCCATTAGTTCACAAAGCTACCACTGAGCCCTAACTAGAGAGCCTTCAGAGGTGATCCAAATTGCTCCCCAGCTCCTGAAGCTGCAGGGCACCCCAAAATCCCAGAGGCACAATTATCCCCCCAAGCCCCGCCCCAGAGCCACAGTGATTCCTCCTAAGAAATGCCTGTTTGTACAGACTCCTGCAGAAAATTCAAAGGGAAAGGAGTGGGGAGTCTTGAGAGAGACAACTGATCCAAAACCCTGAGGCTCATGCTGATGTTATGGCAGTCAAAGGCCTCGAATAGCATTTGATGGAGGGTTGTCTGGAGGAGGTGAGAGAGGGAGTGGGGGAGCATTCTGGACAAGAGGCTTGGAGACAGGAGACAGTTTGGGCATCCTTTCTTTTTCTTTTTTTGAGACAGGGTCTCGCTTTGTAGTTCAGGCTGGCCCTGAGCTCATTATGTAGCTCAGGCAAACCTTGAACTCAGCAATCCTCCTGCCTCTGCCTCCCAAGTGGTGGGATTACAGGTGTGAATCACCACACCCAGTATTCAGTGACTATTCTTTTAGGGGACAGAAGCCCTAGTAAACTTGATGAAATGTCTAAATCTACCAGATCTGACACCTTCCCCAAAGGCCTTGTGGGCAGATATTAAGGAACCATTAATTACTCCCCCTCCTCTGCCCTTTTTTGGAAACAGGGTCTCGCTCTGTAGTTCAGGCTGGCCCTGAGCTCACTATGTAGCCCAGGCAAACCTTGAACTCAGCAGTCCTCCTGCCTCTACCTTCTGAGAGTGCTGGGATTACAGGCGTGAACCACCACACCTAGCACTGTGGTATGTGGTACTGATTGCTGGGATTAGGAGCATGAGTCACTGTGCCCAGAACTGTAGTATGTGGTACCCAGGGATCAAACTCAGGACCTTGTGCTTGCAAGGGAGATGCCAGAACCTCTGAGATAAATCCCAGCCATCGGCATCTTGAAGAGTGTCAGGAATTTTACCCAGGGTCATGGCCCTGAGAGTGCCCACTAAGGTCCTGTCGCCTGGCCCACACACCTGTGTGCTCAGTCTCTTCAGGCTCTCCACCCTTGCCTTTCTTTTAGCACTACCTTCATCCATGGGCTTGGCAGTTTCCAGGAAACTCAGACTGTCAAGTAAAGCTGAAAAATGTTGGGAACAATCCTGTTTGGGAGAAATAATTGGAAGGTCTAAACTGACCAGGCCTTCCTGCAGACAGACTTTGGACTTAACTATGTTGCAAAAGAATCCTATTTGGGAGGAATAATTGGAATGCCCTTCCTGGCTGCCTACACTTTGCACACAGCTTACCTTCACCTTGGATAACAAGGACTCTGGTCATCCCACATGCTGTGATGCTTCAAGGTGGAACTGCTCCATTGCTGGTGTTTACACTGCCTTCTGTGTTTTTGCTGCATTTTTGTTACTGGAGAGGTGTGGAATAAAAGTGTGGCAGCCTGGGGCCTGGGGTCTTTTGCTATCCAGAGTAGCATGGATCAGGCCCAAATTCAGTTTCTCTAAGCTATATATTATTTTTCTGTGTGCCATGGACTCACAGGAGACTAGAATCTAAATCCAGAGGTCCTAGTTACGTTCCCTTCCCCTGGATCCCACAGAAAAAACTCCAAAATCAAGCTCCACTTTTTCTTATGGTTTAGGCTTTCTTATTCTGTTCAGGGAGCCTGCACTGCCACCATTCCCAAGCCTTCACTACCTCCTCTGCCAATTGGGCTCCATCCACAGAAGCTTGGTGTCTTCATCCATTACCAGCTTCTAAGCCCTGGGGTCAGACTCTGTGCAGCATGAGATTTAGAATTTACAGTCCCATTCTCATGACCTCTGAGCTGCCTGCTTCACCCAGTTTGCTTCCCTCAAGAGATCCTTGCTTTGGATGTTCCTGCCCCAGTTTGACAGTTTTCTGGCCATGCCATTTAGAGGCCATAGAACAAGGACACTGGTTGAGCCCAGCATGCATGGCCAGGCTTACAAGGAACGTTGGCTGAATTGACCAGTGGAGCTGTCAGGTTGCCACTTCCTTCTTGTCACTCCACGCTGTCCTTGTTCTTCACAGCAGCTCCTACCTTATCTCTGTGGTTCCCATTTCATCCCTTTTTTAGATTCCTCCTTCTTCTGTTCCTGTCCTTCCACTGATAGAACCAAGATGCAATTCTTTGGATTTTTCTTTTTCTTTTTCAGTTCTGCAGGGGCCACTGCCCAACCCTAGCCCTCCTTTCTCCACATGGCATTAGGGAAACTTCATGCAGGCCTACACCATACTATGGCAGACAACGACAGTGAGAGCTGCCCTACAGAAAGCCCGCCCTTCACCAAAAAGTGCTCATGAAGTTTGCCGGGGTTTCAGTTAGCTCACTTTCTGAGTTTTGGGTTTTTTTTTTTTTTTTTTTGAGGCAGGGTCTCACTTTGTAGTTCAGGCTGGCCCTGAGCTTGCTATGTAGCTCAGACAAGTCTTAAACTTAGCAGTTGTCCTGCCTCTGCCTCCAAGTGCTGGTATGACAGGCTTGAGCCACTGAGCCTGGCATTTGTGGTATGTGGCATTCATTGCCTCTGAGTTTTTTGGGGTTTTTTTTGCATTTTGAGACAGGGTCTCGCTTTGTACTTCAGGCTGGCCCTGAGCTCACTATGGTGCCCAGGCAAGCCACCGCAAACTCAGCAATCCTCTTGTCTCTGCCTCCTGAGTGCTGGGATTACAGGCGTCCGGCATTGTGGTATGTGGTATTAATTGTTGGTGGGCGTGTCTCCACACCCAGCATTATATGTGGTTACCGGGGATCGAACTCAGGACCTTGCCAGGACCTTGCGCTTGCGAGGCAGGCGCCGGAACCACTGAGCTAACCCTCCGGCCCACCTCTGAGTTTTTTTTTTAAGGATCCTCTACTCCTGTCCTTTGCCAAGTCACGTAGGGCCTTTGTCAGTAGAAGAAAGGCTTTTCTTCACAATGAAGCTCAGAGGAATTTTGAGGAAGAAGCACACAGGAAAAAAGTTGGAGTGTGTAGTAGAAAGGAGGAAGAAGACGAATGCTTTTTAAAAGCTTTTATTTCAAAAAATAAAGCCACAGTTAATTTCACATAAATATCTGGGGAGGGAAGGGGACAGGGGTGGAGTGGGGGCTTGGCCCCTACCTCCTCTTCTCTTTCACACTGTATTGTAATAGCAAAGGAGATGGCTAAGGAGAAATAAAGAGGAAGCAACAGTCAGTGGACAGCATTATTTGAAGGGCCCCTTAGCCCATCTCTATCCCCATTTACCTTGCCGAACCAGCGGGACAGCCATATCTGCTTCATTGTCATGTGATCAGGAAGAACTTCATTGTCAAAAAGGAGCTGTACCTAAGAGGGACATGGGGACAGTTTTAGGAACTTTCCTCTTGGTTCTAGAATATCCCAGTTTATCCTAGAATCCGTCCCTCCATTACTTAGCCCCCTCTTTTTTTTTTTTTTGCTTTTTTTGGAGACAGGGTCTTGCTTTGTAGTTCAGGCTGGCCCTGAGTTCACTATGGTGCCCAGGCAAGCCGCCGCGAACTCAGCAATCCTCCTGTCTCTGCCTCCCGAGTGCTGGGATGACAGGCGTGAGCCACCACGCCCAGCATTATATGTGGTTAACAGGGGATCGAACTCAGGTCCTTACGCTTGCGAGGCAGGCACGGAACCACTGAGCTAACCCTCCGGCCCTACTTAGCCCCCTCTTAAAAAACTATCTTGGAATTACTCACATGCTGTGGATTTAGCATCAAGCGGTGACACAGGACCCTCCGGAGATGGCGCACCTCAGCTCTAACAGAACATCGGACATATTTGTTCTAGGGGAGGGAAAGGGAGGGAAGAGATCAAAGTGAATGAGGGAAGGGACTCGGGAAAGTGAGTGCTCTTAAAGAGGCCCTCTTTCCAGCCCCCTCTCACCTGTAAGACACTTTTATTCTTGTCTTTGCCAGAACTGGGAGGAAAC
This sequence comes from Thryonomys swinderianus, assembly GCA_004025085.1. NCBI lineage: Eukaryota > Metazoa > Chordata > Mammalia > Rodentia > Thryonomyidae > Thryonomys > Thryonomys swinderianus. Next base: position 10,334 of record PVIC010008434.1, read on the forward strand.
AGAAACTGGTTAGAGGGCCTTATCTTTCCTTCTATTCCCCTACCAGAATCATGGTATATACTCTTCAAAGGAAAGGACACCCAGTGCAGGGCATTGGCACTGTCACCTCACACAACCCCTGACCTGTCCCTCACCTCAGCCGCTCCAGGCATAAGCTCAGCTGCTCATCATAGCGATAGTAGTGGGCTTTCGAGTGGTCAAAACTGCTGAAGGGGAGGCCAAGATTGCTCAGGGCTGGCTCTGAGAAAACAGGATATAGGAGGATAGTACAGGAACCACAACCCTTTTTTCCCAGAGAGCAAATACAGGTGGGAGGAATACTTTGGAAGCTTGGCTTTACCCTCCCTCTGCCAGGGACATACCTTCCCCACTGGGCTGGGTGACCCTGTCCAAGCCTCGGGACTGATAGAATTCCCGAATCCGCTTTTCTTCACCTAGGAGGAGGTGAAGTATAGGAGGAAACAATTAGTTCTCCCTCTTTGTTCTGACTGTCGTTCTTTTTATGTACAAGAGTTCCACCAAAACCCTTGTCTCTTCAAGCTGCAACCCAGCATTAGTCCTCAAGAGGCCCCTCCAAGTCAAGCTGGTCACTCACTGTCTTGCAAACCAGGCACTAGTTTGTACACGATGTCCTGCATGACCCGATCCAGTTTGAGATTGAGCAGCGGCTGTGTCTCGTGGATTTTAATGTTGCACATGGGGCAGTACTTGCTGGTTTGGAGGTACTTCACAATACAACTCTTGCAGACTGGAGGAAGAGAAGAGTAGATGCTCAGGCCCTCTGGGAACCTGATTCATGGGATGGGTTGGGCAAGCGGTACAGAAGCTGGCAGTGGTGAGGAATGGCCTGGAAGAACCAGACTTGATCCAGGGCACTCACAAGTATGAAGACACTCTGTGATGGTAGTGGCATCCACGAAGTAGCCAGCGCACAAGCAGCAAACAATGTGTTCATTCAAGTCTTTGATCTTCACTCGAACCTCTTCCTGCGGGCACACCCTCCGTCACCAACCGCCCACCCCTCTTTCCTATCCTACTCCACCCCACATCTTGCGTCTTCCTGGCTTGTGGGGTCGCGTATTTATCAGCCTCCACCGTCAAGTCCCGCACCCTGAGGTGTCTGTCAGAAAGGGGTAACTCCCGGGACTAGCACTCCTCCTCCGCCCAGCAGAGGGCTCCGTTCACAGCGGGGGCTCCCTTCGCTTGGACTAGCTTGACCCTCCTTTCCCAGGGGAGATTATACGACGTTGGAGGCACAATGCGCAGGCGTCCTAGCTCGGCGTTTGGCAACCTAACCACAACAGCGCATGTGCATCTGCCTCCCTGTCTCTGCGCAAGCGCACTGGGCACCTGGCCAGCCACCACCCGTCCTTTAGCCCGCCCTAGTTCGAACGGCCAGCGGACCACAGCAGTAACCCTGCCGCCCCTGCACCTCATTTCGTAGCGGGTCCATCTTGTACACTGACTGGAGCTGGTTCCGAAGCCTCATCGCGATCGCAATCTGGCCCCCCTGAGGAGACGCCATCTTAAAGGCTGATCCCGGCCTGCCACTTCCGGTGCCGCCTGTGGGGCGGGACTTATCTCCCAGCAACTGGGGTCTAAGTCTTTTCGGATTCGCTCACTCTCTGTAAGGCCCCGCCTATGTCCCTTTCTCCCCTGTGTGCTCACCTGAGCCCCGCTGGCCCCTCCCCCTCCCTCTCAATCGGTAATTAGGGAGTGGGGGGTGTGTAAGGAAGGGTTCTATCTCAGCGACCTCCTGTAGTAGTCATCTGAATAGATCCAGCCCGACCTGGGGACTAACTTTTGGATACTGAGAAAGACTCCCGTTCTACCCCAACAGGCCCGCTGATAGCTGCCCGCTACTGCTCGGAGACTTCGGTCTCCTGTGACAACGACCCCACTGAAGAAGCCCCCCTAGGGTCCTCTCCTCGTAATGCCATCCTGGGCCGCTGACGCGTCCGCCTTGCGGAGCTTCACTCAGATGGCGTGCTTTCTCTTGGCTGCGCGCGGGAGTTTATCCGGGCTTTGCGGAGTCTCAGAGAGGGTGCTCGGGGCTGGGGTGGGGAGGGAGAGACCCCCAGGGACTTGATAGTGCTCTTACCGTCCCATTCTCCCCCTGCTGCCGGGGGTGGGGGCCCAGGCCCTGGTTAATGATGATGATTTAATCATCGGCGCCTGCGGAGGCCTGGGACAGACTAATGCAGAGCAGATGCCGAAGGAGGAGGGGAGGACGACGAGGACACTGGTGCACACAGGCACACTGAAGCAGCGAGCGCCTGCAGTAGCATAGGCCCAGCTCTACGCTCGGGGAAGGCGCAAGTCTTCAGATTAAATGGAGATAGATAAACAGCAAGGAGTTAAGAAGTTAGCGACTTCTTAATCACCCACTCATTCCAGCCACTGCTGAGTTCCCTGGCCTAAGTCACTGTCATCTTTCCCATGAGTTAATGCAGTGGCTTCTTGGCTTGTGTGTGCGTGCGTGCGTGCGTGCGTGTGTGTGTCACAGACAGTCACTGTATAGTTCAGGCTGGCCTGGAACTGTGTAGACCAGGCCCCAAGTCACCGCGATCCTCTTGCATCAACCTCTTTATTGCTGGGTTACAAGCATGACCACACCTGCTGACTGCTTTACTTATGTCTATTTTTGCCCCTCTTTTTAGTCTGTTCACATGGGATCTCAAGAGTGATTCCAATAACTCATAAATCAAAAAGATCATAAGAAAAGTTTGTATGAACATGTTTTGAAAATTTGGATGGGGGGGGCCAGAGATTTAGCTCAGTGGTTCAGGCGCCTGCCTTGCAAGTGCAAGGTCCTGGGTTCAATCCTGGTAACCACATACAATGCTGGGTGTGGTGACTCACGTCTGTAATCCCAGCACGCGGGAGGCAGAGAAAGGAGGATTCTAGGCTTGCCTGGGCTACATAGTGAGCTGAGGGCCAGCCTGGACTACAAAGCGAGACCCTGTCTCAAAAAAAAAAAAAAAAAAAGGGCCAGAGATTTAGCTCAGTGGTTCCAGCACCCACCTTGCAAACCCAAGGTCCTGAGTTCGATAAGGTAAACACATACAATGTTGGGTGTGGTAACTCACGCCCACCAGCAATCAGTACCACGTACCACAGTGCTGGGCGTGGTGGCTCACACCTGTAATCCCAGCACTCAGGAGACAGAGACAGGAGGATTGCCGAGTTTGAGGTTTGCCCGGGCTACACAGTGAGCTCAGGGCCAACCTGAACTGCAAAGTGAGACCCTGTCTCAAAAAAAAAGGATGGGAAAAAAAAAAAAAAAAGAAAGTTTGGGGCCGAAGGGTTAGCTCAGTGGTTCTGGCGCCTGCCTCGCAAGCGCAAGGTCCTGAGTTCGATCCCCGGTAACCACATACAGTGCTGGGAGTGGAGACTCGTGCCCACGGGCAATCAATACCACATACCACAGCGCTGGGCGTGGTGACTCACGTCTGTCATCCCAGCATTTGGGAGGCAGAGACAGGAGGATTGCTGAGTTCGAGGCTTGCCTGGGCTAGAGTGAGCTCAGAGCCAGCCTGAACTACAAAGTGAGACCCTGTCTCAAAAAAAAAGAAAGTTTGGATGGGTATGTTGGGATGGATATGAATTGTGGCGATAGTCTCATGGGTGTATACACATGTCAGAACTCATCAAATTATAGTTTTGGCTGTAATCCCAGCACTAAAGTTTGGGGGAAGAGGACTGTTGTGAGTTTGAGGTCAGCCTGGGCTACACAGTGAGTTCAAGGCCAGTTTGAACTATGTAGTGAGACTCTGTGTCAAAGAAACAAAGTAGGGCTGGAGGATTAGCTCAGTGGTTCCGGAACCTGCCCTGCAAGAGCAAAGTCCTGAGTTCGATCCCCAGTAACCACATGCAATGCTGGGCGTGGAGACTCACGCCCACCAGCAATCAATACCTCATACCACAGTGCCGGGCATGGTGGCTCACGCCTGTCATCCCAGCGCTCGGGAGGCAGAGACAGGAGGATTGCTGAGTTTCAGGCTTACCTTGGTTAAATAGTGAGCTCAGAGCCAGCCTGAACTACAAAGCGAGACCCTGTCTCAAAGAAAAAAAAAAAAGAAAGAAAGAAAGAAAGTAAATAAATATCTGCAGAATTCAGTTATATCTCCAGAAAAGTATTAAAGGTAAAATCTCTGAGTTTGGTGGTTTACAAAATTACATTTGTAATCCCACCACTCAGGAGGCTAAAGCAGAAGAATGTCTGCAAGTTCAAGATCTTCCTGGACTACATAGTAAGACCATCTCCAAAAAATAATTTTTTGTTAATTATGGATTTTTTTCTATTTAAAACCCTTTGATAGGGATAAAATGTAGCTTAGTACTGGAGTGCTTGCTTGAGGCCCTGGGCTCATCTCCAGCATCACACAAGAAAAATATATGTATTTTTAAGGTTCTGGGGACCTAATCCAGGGCCTCATGCATGCTAAGAAAGATAAGCTTTCTTATAGCTTCTCTTTTTACCCAATAAAAGCCAAAGTCCTTATAATTGTCTCAGGACTCTACATCATTTCCACAGCCACAGTGGGCTACTCACTGTCCCAGACAAATATATGGTCTTGCTGTGGCTCCAACTTGACATGCTAGATACTAAATGGCTCCCTTCTTTCAGGTCTTCACTCCTGGAGGCTTCTGTGATCCCTGGATAAATAATCTTTCCATCTGCCATTTTACTTCCTTGCTTTTTCTTCTTTGCGTGTGTTGGCCTTGTTAGCATTTATTACATTTACTCTATTTTTCTATTATATGTTTCCTATATATATATATTGCTAGTTTTTTCACTCGCCTTTTCCAGTAGACTGCACACATCTCAGAGGCAGGCTTTTTTCTCTACTTTTGAGTAGAGCTGTACTTTTGAGCTGTATCTCCAGTGCTAGCTACAGAGTAAATGTTCAATCAAGGCTTTCTGGATGAACAAATGAGTGAATCTTGGTGGTGATGATGATAGCACAGGTTAGGTGTTTTTTTTTTGTTTTTTTTTTTTTTTTTTGAGACAGGGTCTCGCTTTGTAGTTCAGGCTGGCTCTGAGCTCACTATGTAGCCCAGGCAAGCCTCGAACTCAGCAATCCTCCTGTCTCTGCCTCCCGAGTGCTAGGATTACAGGCGTGAGCCACCACACCCAGCACTGTGGTATGTGGTATTGATTGCTGGTGGGCGTGAGTCTCCAAGCCCAGTATTGTATGTGGTTACCGGGGATTGAACTCAGGACCTTGCTCTTGTGAGGCAGGCACCGGAACTACTGAGCTAACCCTCCGGCCCCATTGTTGTTGTTGTTTTTTTGAGACAGGGTCTCGCTTTGTAGTTCATGCTGGCCCTGAGCTCACTATGGAGCCCAGGCAAGCCTCAAACTCAGCAATCCCCCTGCCTCTGCCTCCCGAATATTGGGATTACGCTCGTGAGCCACCATGCCTGGCACTGTGGTATTTGGTACTGATTGCTGGTGGGTGTAAGTCACCACGCCTGGTATTGTTGTATGTGGTTACTGGGGATTGAACTAGGCACCTTGCACTTGCTAGGCAAGTGCTGGGACCACTGAGCCAAATCTCCCACGCTAGGTTAAGGTTTTAGCAGTGGAGAGGAAAGGTGTCATCTGAAGTTTCATCTTCAGCAAAAAGGATAATTAAAGAAATTAGTCAGGACCTGCTTTATTAGGCTTGGGTAAGAAGGCGAGTGAGGAATTTGACAGGTAAGCCCTCAAACCAGCTGCTGGGATGGGGCTGTGGGCAGGAACTGGCCAGGAGCCTAAACCACCAAGGTGTTCAAGTGTCAAGTCTCAGAGCTGTCCAGGTAGATGTGCGTATTGGGACTACAGGAATGGATGAAATCTGAAAAAATATAAAGAAAAAGAAAGCTAGAGTCTGAGTCCTGAAAAATGATCAGGGTCTTCAGTAAAAACACAAGGTCGGTGTAAGGAAGACATAAGCACCAAAAGAAAAAAACACTTCAAGAAATGGTTAGTGGCCAACAGAGTAAGGAACATCTGAGAAGTCCCGGAGAAGCGGGTACAGATACTAGAGCTCTTTGAGAAAGGGTCAGAGCAGAGGAAGCCAGCTTGCACTGGGTTAGAACAAGAATAAATGAGGAAATGGAGTCGGTGGGCATGGGCAGTAAAAGAGCAAAGAAAAACATAATTTCTCTTGAAGGGCCAGGCAGAGATTTTGTCCAGATGATAAAGATCTGAGATAGTTGTGGGCAGGAAGGACTAAACTGATGAGAGAAATTATGATATAGGAGTGGGAACCATCTGGAATGAAGGACACCCCCTAAGCAGGAAGAGGAGGGAGCAGGAGTGGAGGCCAGCAGCTTGGCTTCTTCCTGTGAAGAAGGCCCAAAGATTAGCTGGTGGGTGTAGGAATATGGGACAAGGTAAGGCAGATCTAAAGTGATTCACTGGGGAGGGGCTCAGCCCTGTGCCTCTATCATCAGGCTGAACTAATAGGAACCATCCTTCCCCCAGAATCAGAGAGGTGGAGGCAAGCAAAGAAAATCTACTGGGCGTGGTGATGCATGCCTATAGTTCTAGCACTTAGGTAGCAGAGGCAGGAGGATGGTGAGTTTGAGGCCAGCCTGAACTATATAATGAGACCTTGAGAACCTATGCAGAGAGAGAGAGAGAGAGAGAGAGAGAGAGAGAGAGAGAGAGAGAGAGAGAGAGAGAGAGAGAGAGAGAGAGAGACACGGAGGGAAAGAGGGAGGGAGGGAGGGAGGGAGAGGGAGAGAGAGTCCTCAAAGTGGAGCTCTACTTTTTTTTTTTTTTAGATAGGGTCTCATTAGGTAGTTCAGGCTGCCCTTGAACTCCAGATGATTCTCTGGCCTCAGCCTCCAGAGTGCTGGGATTATAGGTGTGGCCACCAGGCCTGGCTACTAAAATCTCTTTTTCTGCCGGGCGTGGTGGTGCACACTTTTAATTTCAGCACTAGGGAGGTTAAAGCAGGAGGATCACCAGGAGTTAAAAACCAGCCTGGGCTGCCTAATGACTTTAAGACCAATCTGAAAAAAATTTAACTTTCTTTTCCTCATAGTACTTGGGGTCAAACTGGGGCCCTCAAGCTTTGTAAGGCAGGCATGTGTGGTCCCACTTGAGCTAAATCCCCAGCCCCTAGACCTTTTTTCCCTCCCTAGACTCCCCCCAAATGTCGTCCATTCTACTGTGTGACCACTCCCCTCAGTGGGCAATGGGCAGCTCTGGAGTGCAGGTCTTCGCCAGGTCTGCACCATGCTGCCTTTTCTTCGTTCACTCAGCGACTCACTCCTGCTTCATTGGAGAAGGATTTATTCGCTCGGCTTTGTTGGAGACACTTTGGTTCCACCCTCACCCCAACCGCCCCCGGCGCAGGGAGGAGACCGGCAAACACCCCTCCGCAGCCCCTCTGGAGGCTGTTTCTTTGCTGCCTCCCTGGGTTGCGCTTCCCTCAGCGGGTGGAGTCCGCCTGTGCGACTCCGAAGGTTTTGCCTGCACAGCAGAGGCCGCTTCACGCTCCTTGCAGCCTCGCTCTGCTCCTGGAAAGGGTGAGGGTTTCTGTGAGTGGATGGAGAGGTGGTAATGTCTGTCTGCTTCGCCGAGTTAAAAACACAGCTGATAAATTGGCAAGAGGGTCCATGCGGTTTCAGGGGGCTGTGCGCCGGGCTGAGAGAGGGCGGAAGAAAGTGCTCGGTGGAGGTGACCAAGGTGGGGGAAGTAGTCACGCGGTACTATTAACGCCCACTGCCCCCACCCCCACCGCGGTTCATCTCTCTCAGGCTGAAGCCTCTCTGAATACCGCGGAGATACTGGCTTCGGGAGAGGAGAGAGCCCATCTTTCCTTCTCTGTCTTCCTGCCCAGATGCCCAAATATCATTCCTGGTTCCCAGCAGGGAAAAGACCCTCTCACCCTGCCCCAGGCGCCAGGCTGCCAGCCCATCTGCTGAAGAAAAAGGAGGGGCAGTCTTTCCCCGGGGGTCCTGAAGCCTCGTTTGGACGGCCAGCGCTCTTAGAGCGTCCCATCTAGTAGACTTAGAAGCATTTCGGTTCACACGGGAAACACCCGAGTGGAGCTGAGCGCGGAGCGGGCTGGGGTGAGGGTCCAGCGCTGGCACAGCGGGGCCTTCTGGCCAGATATGTTTGAGACCGGCTGAGCCGCAGGTCAGTGCCCACCCGCTGCAGGATGGCAGGGGCGCCCCCCTCCCCGCGCCCAGTCTCACCGGCTTGGAGGCGCCAGGGCCCCCCCAAGGGCCAGGGCGGGCGGGGGAAGGTAATGTAATTCCGGCCCAGCTAACCTGATTATGGCGGCCTGCACCGGGCAGGGTGGCGGCGGGGGCGGGTCTAAGGCTCAAGGGCCCGCGCGGCCAGGGTCCCATTCCCGGGAAGGACGGAGAGTTCACACACTCCAGGCTCCAGGGTTCGCGGCCAGAGGTCACAAGGTCACCGAAGAACTTCAGTTTTTCTCCACCTCCCTTCTCTGCCACGCTCCCGGCGCACTTTCTGGGGCTTGGGTGGGGTGAAGCGTCTCAGAGAAATGAGGCGCCGGGATCCCCCCAAGCCCTCATGTGTTGTCTGGGGCGATCTTGCCCTCCCGGCTTTGAGAGGGGAGAGTGTGTGAGCAAAGACATCCTAGGCCAACACTCAAGGGGCAGAGTCCCAGGCTGGGGACCACCGAACTTTGGGTCTGAGTTGGCCCTGGTTAAACCATAGGTCTCATTGACTACGATTTCAGAAAATCGAAATTTTAGGAAACAGGGCACCGACCACTGGCGCGCCCGGACAGGGCGGGGGACACTACAGAAGATGCCTGGAGGTGCCCCAAGATCATGAGCGTGTCCCACCCTAGCCCACCGATCCCGCCCTGTGAGCCCCTTCCTACACCTGTTTTCTCCCTCCGGTCTCCAGGATTCGAGTCGCCGTTCCCAGCCACTTCTTACGTAGTTAGGAAGCCACAACGAGATTTGGTCCTACAGGGCACTTAGGTAAGGGCCACAACGAATCCAGAAACTGGCTAGCGGGACCCATCGGTAGGTGAAGAGTGAGGGCTGGGGGAAGAGGCACCTGCCGAGGAAGCCGGCGAGGCGGAGGCAGCCAGAAGGCCGAGGTCGGCGAGGATGCAGGCGTGGTGAGCGTCCGGGCTGACTCAGCGGCCCGCTGCGGCCCCTCCCGCCCTGAGCCTGGTTCCTAAACGCCCGCGCCCTCCTCGGCCTCCGCCCGGCACATCCCCACGGGCCGGCGCTCCGAGCAAACAGGCGTCCATTCCCCTTTAACGGCCGGGCCCCGCCCCTGCCCTACCCCCAACCCTCACTACCCACCCGGGGCCGATCCGTCAGTCACTGCCCCAGCCCGAGCTGGCCAACCCTCTCCACCCCGGACTCGGGCAGCGGACCCCCCAGCCTAGCGTCCATCTGCGCTTCGGGTCCAGTGAGGGAGCTCTTGGGGCCCTGGCCGGCCGAGCTCCTCCGGGATGCGAGTCCCTGCACGGGCGCCCGGCAGGGGCGAGCACCGGCACGGCTGCTCCGGGTGCACCGGGATGCTGCTATTCCGGGGGCCCCGGCGCCCAGCTGCAGCCAGCCCCACGGGGCCCTGAGCCGCCTCCCCGGAGCGCGCCGCCGCGGGGATCCCGGAGCTGTCCGAGGCGCCCATCCCAGCCACCGCACCTCTAGCGGTCCTCCCTGGCTGGGACCCATGGAGCCCGGGGTGCTGGTTCCGCACAACCTTCCGCACCACGAGCCAATCAGCTTCGGCATCGATCAGATCCTGAGCGGCCCTGAACCCCCAGGAGGCAGCCTAGGCCCGGGTCGTGCGTGCCAGAGCCAAGGGGACAGTGCAGCGTTCTCGGGGGGATTCCACGGAGCCTCGGGCTATGGGCCCTCTGGCTCTCTGGCCCCGCTGCCCAGCAGCTCCGGAGTGGGCCCGGGAGGCGTGATCCGCGTCCCGGCTCACCGCCCGCTGCCTGTGCCGCCGCCCGCCGGAGGCGTCCCTGCGGTTCCTGGGCCCTCAGGCTTGGGCGGCGCCGGGGGCCTAGCGGGACTCACCTTCCCTTGGATGGACAGCGGCCGCCGCTTTGCCAAGGACCGGCTCACGGGTGAGATTGCTCGACGCCTCCAGCGTCACGCCCTTCCCTGTTTTCTCCTGTCTTTCTGCTGCAACTCCAGGAGCCCTTTCATCCCTCCCCCTGGTCAAACCCGGGGATCCTCCCCAACCCAGATCTTTTAGTCCCGCAGACTAAGGCAACAGGGAGGGAGCTGCCCTCTGCAATCCCCGCGCTCACGCTGTGGGAGGGCAGGGCGAAGCGAGGGGGATCCTCCCTGCCTTACTCAAGCGCACCCTCGGCAGCTCTTAACAATCACCGTCGGAGGGCCGAGTGTTCTGACACCCGATCTTCTCTGGTGGCCTCTGCGGATGCGGGTCCAGCCTGGGGCTCAGGTCTCAGAGACACCTCGGGCCATCCTTCAAACCTGCCTCGCTCTTTCTACCGCCCGGCAGCTGCGCTCTCGCCCTTCTCCGGGACACGCCGCATAGGCCACCCGTACCAAAACCGGACGCCCCCGAAGCGGAAGAAGCCGCGCACATCCTTTTCCCGCTCGCAGGTGCTGGAGCTGGAGCGGCGCTTTCTGCGCCAGAAGTACCTGGCCTCGGCCGAGAGGGCGGCGCTGGCCAAGGCCTTGCGCATGACAGACGCGCAGGTCAAGACCTGGTTCCAGAATCGACGCACCAAGTGGCGGTGAGGCCTGGCGCGGGCGCGGGCGCGGGCGCGGGCGCGGGCGCGGGGTGAGAGGCGCGGGGCGGGCGGGGGCCGCGCGGCTGACCCGCCTCTCTGCCGCCAGGCGCCAGACCGCGGAGGAGCGCGAGGCCGAGAGGCATCGTGCGGGGCGGCTGCTCCTGCACCTGCAGCAGGACGCGCTCCCTCGGCCGCTGCGGCCGCCGCTGCCCCCGGACCCGCTCTGCCTGCACAACTCGTCACTCTTCGCGCTGCAGAACCTGCAGCCCTGGGCAGAGGACAACAAAGTGGCTTCCGTGTCTGGGCTGGCCTCAGTGGTGTGAGCGGCGCCTCCCAGGCCGTGGGGCGCGGCCGGTGGCTGTGGAGCGCGGCTGCCAGCGCGTGTGGACTCGTGTCAGGCGAGTTATGAGGAGCCGCGGGACTCAAAGACACCGTCCAGGGCTCCTTGGCCACCAGCGGGCACCCAGACCAGCCCTGAGTAGATGCCGGCGCGATCAGACGTGGCATTTCGCGCCATTTTTCACTGACAGGCTGTTAAAAAGCTGCTGGGACTTGCAGCGCCAGAGGGCGGGACCTGCAGGACAGTAGCCAATGAGGTGTGTGTGGGATAGGGTGGGGGCGCGGCCCGGCCAACCCGAGCTGCCCCTCGGGGCAGAACCTCAGCTGGGGTTCTGAGAGCCAGCGCGAGTCGGTGTTAGCCTGTGCAGAAAGTGAAGGGAAGACACCAGTGACAGCGGAGTAAGAGAAAGCTCTGGATCTGAAAATCTGGCTGATTGTGACAGGATCAGAGGGTTGTCCACGCCAGGTATGTCATCCTGCAAACTGTAAAATAATCGTTAAGGGTTCCTTCTTGATTCTGAGTCTGCTGTTTTCGTACGTAGCCAGTCTGCTGGCACATCCTACTACTTGACCGTCACAATACACTTTGCGCTGTAGTGGAGAAAGATGCTTGAGCTCTGGAGTTCCACAGGGTCAGAGAAGGGAAAAGAGGAAACTGGACACAGTTAACAGGTCCAGTGGAGCAAGGTGAACAGAGTTTGGCACATATTTAGGAAGTGCTAAGCGCTGAAAGAATCAAAAGCAATTTCAAGATTGGAAACATGGAGGATCAGGAAATTAGTGGTGCTGTGGATGAAGGGGAAACTGTGAGGGGTGTAGGAAGGTTAACTTTGTAGATGAAACTAAATGGTAGCTTTATTTTTATTTATTTATTTTGGAGACAGGGTCTCGCTTTGTAGTCCAGGCTGTCCATGAGCTCACTATGGGGCCCAGGCAAGCTGTGAACTCAGCAATCCTCCTGCCTCTGCCTCCAGAGTGCTGGGATTACAGGTGTGAGCCACCATGCCCGGCTAAATGGTAGCTCTAGAGAGGGAACTCTGATATCAGATGACATCCACAGAAAGGAGAAAGAATGATAAGACCAGATAAAATCTCCAAGGGAAGGAGCTCTGAGGAGAAAAGCAGAATTCTAGGTGTAAACTGCCAAATTCTACAAACACATTTACAATGTGCAAGGTGATGGAGGATACCAAAGTTAACCTTCCAGGGGCATGAAAGTGAAAGGAGTACTCAGGCAAAAGGAAGCAAAGTGTGATGCCTCTGAAATTTTTAGAAAGACAACAGCAGCCCAGTGTGGTAGACACACTTGTAATCTCAGCACTTTGGGAGGCTGAGACAGGAGGATCATAAATTCCAGCCTAGCTTGGGCAACTTAGTGAGATCCTGTTTTAAGAGGAAATATTTTAATAGGGGGCTGGCTGTGTAGCTCAGTGTAAAGGCCCTGGGCTCAATGCCCAGTTCCACCCCCAGCCTCATATGCACACACACATTAAAATGAAGGAAAGGCTTCAGCTTGTGGATGGGCCAGAGGCTGCCAGGAAGCTTGTTGATGATGAGTAGAGTTAGGAGATGGTTACAGTACCCTTCATGTTTATCAAGGAACACCATGCCCTGGGTTTGATTCCAGAAGTGGGGGTGGAGAGAACAGGATTTAAATTAGACCAAGAAGAAAGGGAAGAAAGAAGAAAGGGAATCTTTTTAGTTTTTCTACACACCCCAGCCCCATTCTTTCTTCCCCAGAGACTGGAATATTGTGACAAAGGGAAGACAGGCAGAACAGAGACCAGTTGTATTTGGACTCCTCATGCTGTGTGCTGGTGACAGCTATGTCAGCCATGGCATGAAGGCTTGAGCAGGGGTGGGAGCCAGGCAAGAGGCTATGCCTGCAGGAGTTTGTCTTGGATCTTTGAGACAGTGTCATCTCTGACTCACGGATGTTGTGCACAGTGTGCTGTAGAACCAAAGTAAAATTTAGCATCATAGGAAAATCTTTTTATGGACCAAAAGGGAGCACAGGGATGGGCTTGGCACAAGCTGGAGGAATGGGAAGGATGTCAGTCCCTGACCAATAAATAGGAGAAAACTAAGGCTATATAGACAGTGCTTTACCCTATTCCCACCACTCTGCGCCCACTTAAGTTCTGGGATGTGAGTCTGACCCTAAAGCTGGGCTTCTAAATTGGCTGGCTCCCTTGAGGTCAGACTGGAGGATCATGTGCTACGAATGAGCTCAGTTCCACTGCTCAGGCAGGCAGGTCACTGGAGGGCACAGGCATCTCGGAACTCCTGGGTCGAGGCAGGTCTTTTCTCTGCTGGCAAATCTGTCATTCCTCCCCTCATCTGGTTCAGAAGGTCTCTGCTCTCACTGGGGGGCAAGTTACTCAGGAAGTATGGGGGGGCCAGCTCCACCAGCCTGGTAGAGAGTCACATTTAGATGATCAGCGTATACGAAGAAGACACAACTTCCCACCACCCCTTCCACGTGTCCTCTGCCCTCAAGACCTTTGTTGCTATGAGCACTATGATCCCTTTTCTTGTTTTCCCAACCCCCATCATTAGTTTTGGCCCCTGAAAGCAGAACGGGCAGTGTGGAAAGCATACAGATAACTCACATCTCAGGTTGAATCTCTGAAACAATGGAAAGGCAGTTGTCTGTGGATATGGAGAAGCTGTGGTATAGCACCCATTGCGGAGGTCTGGCTGGAGCCCGGCGGTTTCTGTAGCAGCAGTATAACGACAGCTGGGCCACATGCTTGTGGGTTAAGAGCAGGTAATTTCCAGCCCCATCTGTGTCTCGGGCCACCTCATTAGAAGATAAAGACATTGAAGGTAAAAAAAAAAAAAAAGAGGCAGAGGGCCGGAGGGTTATTAGCTCAGTGGTTCTGGTGCCTGCCTCGCAAGTGCAAGGTCCTGAGTTCGATCCCCGGAAACCACATACAATGTTGGGCATGGAGACTCATGCCCACCAACAATCAATACCACATATCACAGTGCCGGGCGTGGTGGCTCACGCCTGTAATCCCAGCACTCGGGAAGCAGAGACAGGAGGATTGCTGAGTTCGAAGCTTGCCTAGGCTACATAGTGAGCTCAGAGCCAGCCCCAACTACAAAGCGAGACACTGTCTCAAAAAAAAAAAAGAGGCAGAGAAAAGAAAAAAGACATGGTGGATAAGGAGAATTAGTAAGGATGGTGAAAGTTCTAAAGTAAAACATTCATTACCTCTAGGTATTGTTTGGTCCCCAGCATAACCATACAGCATTTCCTACAGTTCCCTGTACCCCAAAGACTCAATGGAAAACTGCCTTTTCACTCTAAAGAGTTTTTTGGTGGTATGGCAATTGAATCCAGGGCTTTCACAGTAAGCTACATCCTCTAGGCCTTGTTTTTTTTTTTTTTTTTTTTTTTTTTTTTTTTTTTTTTTTTTTTTTTTTTTTTTTTTTTTTAGGCAAGGTTTCCCTTTGTAGCTCAGGCTGGCCTTGAGCTCACTGTGTAGCCCAGGCAAGCCTCAAACTCAGCAATCCTCCTGCCTCTGCCTCCTGAGTGCTGAAATTATAGATGTGAGCCATAGCATCCAGCACTCTGGTATATGGTACTGATTGCTGGTGGGCACGTGTCACCATGCCCGAGATTGTTGTATGTGGTTACTGGGATCAAACCAGGGACCTTGCGCTTGTTAGGCAGGTGTGGAACCATTGCAATAAATCTACAGCCCAGGCCTTATATTTTAAGACAAAATCTTCCTAAGTTGCCCAGGCTGGGACTTGGTGATTTTTTTTCTTGAGACTCCCTATATAGTTCATGTTAGCTTTGAACTATATCATCTAGCTGGGCTTGAACTCATGGTGATTCTTCTACCTCAGTCTCCCAAGAGTGCTGGGATTACAGGAATGTGCCACCACACCTGGCTGACATTCAAACTTACAATCTTCCTGCCTCAGCCTCCAACATGCTGGGATTTTAAGTATGCACTACCATACCTAGCTTCTAAAGAATCCTTTGAGGGCTGGAGATTTAGCTCAGCAGTTCCAGGGCCTGCCTAGCAAGCACAAGGTCCTGAGTTCGATTCCAGAAACCACATACAATAACACTGGCATGGCGACTCCTGCCTGTCATCTCAACACTTGGGAAGCAGAGGCAGGAGGACTGCTGAATTCGAGGCTTTCCTGGGCTACATAGTGAGTTCAGAGTCAGGCTGAACTACAAAGGGAAACCTTGTCACACACACAAAAAGAATCTTTTGAATGGTCACTTGGACCCTAATTAGTATGGTGACATACTAATATTTGTTCTCTCTGCCTTTGCTTCTTTTCCCACCCTCACCCCAATACTTTGCCCTAACTTGGAGGAAGTATCCTGACACCAGTGCTTTCTGAAGGTCTCTGCGATTCTGTTCAGAACCAAAAGCTGGTTCAGACAAGGGAAGTTCAATTCGCTGCATGAGTTCTAGGAGTTCTCCCCGAAGTTTATGTGCTTGGCACAATGCTGCCCAATTTAGACCTCGAGCCTGGCACCAAGCTTCATCCTCTCCACCTAGAAGAGAAGACAGAGCTATGAACAAAGACCTTCAGACCTCTGAAAGAACACAACCATTGGCCAAATATCCTCCTTGTCCTGGGCACAGAGCTCTGCCACTGATGCATAGCATTACCCCTTTTCAGATTCTATAAAAGGGTGGGCCACTCACTTTGGATAAAGGCTTCATAAACCTGGATCAAAGAGCTGTGGTCACCATCAGAGTGTTCCAGGGCCCGACGCAGGGCAGCCTCTTCTGCACACAGTGGAGGGCGAGTAAAACCAGGGGCAGCTGGAGGCAGAACAGAGAAGAGTGGTGGCGAGGAATGGGACAGAGTAGCAGTACAAGTGGAATACTGAAAAGCTGTGTCACATTGGGAACTTTATTTAAGAGACATTGATAACTTCTAGGTGTTTTGCACACTATTAGCCATTCAAAATGTCATAATTCCAATCATCACACATCATGGATGACCATCTTTTTTTTTTTTTTTTGAGACAGGGTCTCGCTTTGTACTTCAGGCTGGCTCTGAGCTCACTATGTAGCCCAGGCAAGCCTCGAACTCAGCAATCCTCCTGCCTCTGCCTCCCGAGTGCTGGGATTACAAGCGTGAGCCACCACGCCCGGCTAGCCATTCAAAATGAATGAAGCCAGCTCCCTGTATCTGTGGGTTCTGCATTTGTGGACTCAGTCAATTGAAGATTGAAAATATATGGGGAAAATTCCATCTGGAATGAACATGTATAGACTTTTCCTTCTTTTGAGACAGGATCTTGTGTAGTTTGGGTTGGCTTTGAACTCACTGTGTAGCCCAGGCTGGCCTCAAACTTCCAGTGATCCTCTTGCCTCAGTCTCCTAACTCCTGGGATTAGAGGTATACACCACCATAACCAGCCCAGACATTTTTATTATTCTTTAAATAACATAATGTATAATTTAAATAGTATCCATATTGTGATAGATATTTTAGGTAATCTAGAGATGATTTAAGGTATACAGAGGAATGTATAGGTTATGAGCAGATACTATACCATTTTATTGTAAAAGAATTACACATCAGTGAATTTTGGCATGCACAGAGAATTCTGGAACCAATATTCCATGGATACTGAGAGACAGATGTAAATGAAAGGAGGTTAGGGTTGGGTGGGAGAGACCAGTGAGTGAGCAGGTGTGATAAGCACGCCAGCTGTGTGCACTCTAGAAACTAAAAGCAGGGCAGGTAACCCGGGCTTGCACTATGGGGATGAAGGAGATGTGGGAGAAAAAGCTGAGGGTCCTTGGGCCAAGTCTGAAGTTGGAGTGCAAACTATCTCCCTGAACAAAGGGCAGGGAGAACATTCAAGTCTCTGGGAACAAGACACAGAAATTAACAGCATTGCCAGGTGTGGTGGCTCACACCTGTAATCCTGCACTTGGGAGGCAGAAGCAGGAGGATTTCTGAGTTCGAGGCTTGCCTGGGCTACATAGTGAGCTCAGGGCCAGCCTGAACTACAAAGTGAGATCCTGTCTCAAAAAAAAAAAAAAAAAGTAAAAGAAACTAACGTCATAGCATATTTGGGGAATGGCAAGCCACCTGGATGGGTAGAGGGAATGATGTAGCACAACAGCAGGAGAGATAGCTGGAGAAGTAGTTGGAGGCCATATGTGCTGGGCAGAGGAGTTTACATGCTGTCTTGAAGGTAAAGAGTATCCGCTGAAGAAGAGAAGTGTTTAAGTAAGGGAGTCCATGAGTTTGGAAATGTTCATGACTAGTCGGGAGACACCCATGGACTCCACCTGAGCCATGATGGAAACCCAGCCCTGGCATTGGCAGTGGACATGCAGAAGAGCAGATGGATTTTATTTAGGAGATAAAAATGAGGAAAATCTAGAGAAAGCTTCATCTAGAATGATGCTAGTCATTTAGTAGAGTTATGGTATTATCTGAAACTGAAAATCCAGAGGAAGGAAACAATTTTGTGGTGATGATGGGTAGGTCTCTTTTTCTTTTTCTTCCTGGTACTTTGACTGAACCTAGGCCTTTGCACTGAGCTACATTTCCAGCTCTGTATGTATGTGTGTATGTATGTATGTTTGTATAGACAGGGTCTCGCTAAGTCTCTAAATTTCCCAGGCTGGGCTAAAACTTGAGAACCTCCTGCTTCAGCCTCCAAGGTTGCTCAAGTCACAGTCATGTGGTACTGTGCTCAGCTGTGAGTGGTTTAATAGAGTGCTTGAGTACAGGTCTGAGATGCGGTACTGTGGACCATTCTGGTTAACAAAACCCATCTGGAGGTAGATCTCCCTCTCTGCTTCTGGCCCCCTTTTTCCTAAGATCTTCTAGAATGGTACCGGTAGAGACAAAGGTACAAGGTTTGGGCATGGTTTAGTACCAAGGCAGTGTGTTAAATCACCACTGAGATGAACTTCCCCAGAGAGCTGAAGGAATCAGAAGACGTTGGGTTAAGGATAGAGCCCCGCGTACCAATTTACAATGGACAAGCAGAGGATGAGGAGCTCAGGAAGGCATGGAAGAAGTGTTAGAGAGGTAGAATGAAAACAAAGCATCATAGAGGCCCATGGAGGAGGTAGTTTTGGAGTGGGAGTGGTCAGTATGCTGGGTCAAAATGTCATCAATAAAGGCTCAAAGTGACCACTGGGTTACCTACTGGGTCCCTAGTGAGCTGAAAGCTGTTTCAGTGGTATATGAACCTGAAGCCAGGGCAGTGCATGGGGTGGAGATTAGGACGTGTAGCACAGTGACGGCAAGCCTGTAGAGCTTTCTGTGATAACAAACATTTGGCTGTGATATGGGTGCCAAAGCTTCACTGCCACTGGTACGGTGGAAGGGGGAGGATGAGCCTGAGGAGGAGGGTGTAGGGGTTTTATCTGCAGCAGACAGGAGAGATTTAAGCACACCAGGGGGCAAGAAATACAGAGGGAAGACTACAGAGATGAGAGGAATAGCTGACCAGGCCTGGTCCTTCAGGCACTGCAAGGACTGGGAATTAGAGCAGAGAGGAAAGGCCACCCTGAGGGCACCAACACAGCTCAGGAGCCACTGAGTCAGAGCAGAGTGGGGCCAGGCTGTGGCTCAGTGGCACAGCGCTTGCCTGGTAAGATCCCAACACAGAGGAAACAAAGACAAGACCCCGAATACCTAGTGTGATATGATTTCCGACGCCCTGCGGCTCAAACCTATAACTATACCTGTGAGCATGGCAGCGAGTGTGAGCATCTCATCCACACAATTAAACTCGCACGAGGCCAGCAGGGCTTTGGCCAGCTCAGGGCCCAGGGGGAACTCTGACAAGATGACTCCCAGGTCTGACAGGTCCCCGTCGTCACCCAGCGCTGCCAGATAGTCTAAGTCTTCCAGGGCCTGCATCAGTGCTTCTGGAGCTGGGGAGGACAGGGCTTAGAGGGCGTGGAGTCTGAGTCAGGTGGTCAGAGGGACAGCAGTGGGCAGGAGGGGTGCTCACCCGGCCAGTCCAGGAAATGGCACTCCCCCGGCTCAGCGATCTGTCTCCTCTTTAGCAGCAGTATCAGGGGGCTCAGGTTCTCTTCACACACCCTGGGCTGAGGCAGTGGAGGAGCTTCTAGTTCTAGGAGGGTCTTTGGATACAGGCAGAGGTATGATCCTGAGGAAGGAAAGACCTGGCACAGTAGATCTACCAGGGCTTGCACACAGCATCTCTTCTATGCTTGGGCTCCGTGAGGGCAAAGGCTCTTACCTGGCAGGGACCCTCCTGCCCGCAGTCGTCTTGCTTCTGCCTGACACTTGCTAATTGGTCTTAAGACCTGGGACTCTGCTCGGATCCGGGGGCTGTAAACCTATTGTCCATGCCCCAACCAAGGTCAAGATGGATCACAGGCCATTTCTATTGGCAGCCCCACTCCCCCATGTCTTATCTCTCTCACTCACACTTCGAAGCTCCAGTCCTGAGTCAATGACGTGTCGGATGGAAGGGAGGGAGAAGCAGAAGTCAGCCAGCCAGTGAGTGACCACGACCTTCCGGCCACCCACGTTTGTGTCCTCATACACAGCCTGAATGGCTTGACCACAGCCTGGGTGAAGGGGCAGCACCTGTGGCGGAGGCCCTAGGAAAGCCAGGGTCCCCACTGCCCTGGACAAGGATTCACAGCACCGGGAAATTTCCTGAGGAGAGGGGTCAGGCATTAGGGTGGTGCTCAGCTATTTTGGGTCATAGACCCTTCTGAAAAATTGATAAAAACCTATTGCCTTTCGCTCTGTAAAAGGTATACATTCTCATAAAGTTGAGTATGTTACAATTTCAGAAGTTCACTGAAATCCCTGCATTGGAAGCAATCAGGATACGTGTAGCAGATATGTTCATCCTGAAATCCCTTTTTCCCTTTCTTCTTCTTGTGGTACTGGGAAGTGAACACAGGGTCTTTGCACTGAGTTACATCCCAGCTTGCAGTGCCAGGGATCAAACTCATGACCTTGTGCTTGCAAGGCAGGCAGGCAGGCAGTAGCGCCACTGAGCAAAATCCCCTCCCCTAGCTCTTTTATGTTTAACTTGCTTTTTAGAAAATTTTGGGACAGGGCCGGAAGGTTAGCTCAGTGGTTCCAGCGCCTGCCTCGCAAGCGCAAGCACTCGGGAGGCAGAGACAGGAGGATTGCTGAGTTTGCGGCGGCTTGCCTGGGCACCATAGTGAGCTCAGGGCCAGCCTGAACTACAAAGCAAGACCCTGTCTCAAAAAGCCAAAAAAAAAAAAAAAAAAAAAAAATTTTGGGACAGGTTTTTGCTAAGTTCCCAGAGTGGGCTCAAACTTGTGATCCTCCTGTCTCAGCCACACAGATTGCTAGGATTACAGGTGCACACAATCATGCTTGGCTTTGAATTCCTTGGGTTTTTCTTCAGGACTTCAGCTGATAGTAGACTAAGTCCTAGCATTCCACCTTTCCCAGCCTGCATTGCTACTGCTGCCCTGGGGCAGGAAGGAGGTGTATACACGAGTGTGTCCTTTACCTCCTCACTGGGCAGGTACACCAGCACGTCTCCTGCAGCCTCCTTCGAACACAACTCAAGCACAGCTTGGCAGGCAGCTTCCACCCGATCACTAGGAGCAATGTCTCTGTAGATCGGGGTGGGACTCCTGCCGGGCTCTCTGGGTACACGTATGACAGGAGGATTGCCCCAGAAGGCTCGGAGCTTAGGTTCAAGGGCTGGGTCAGTAACCACCACCACTCGGGGGTCCCCTGGAAGGTTCCCCAGCCTGGAATTTCGCAGCAGCCCCTGCAGTGAATCGGAGGCCACTGACCGCTCCTGAGCCTCATCCAACACCAGCACCCCCCAGGCTCCAGTGCCCCGGGTGGAGGCCACCTCCTGCAGCAGCAACCTGTCCCAGCAGAACCTGTTGACATGGGTAGTAGGCAGGGGAGTCAGTGTGGACACTGACAAGCCCCACACTTGTAGGGCAATTCCTCTCCAAGGGACAAAGACTTTGATACTGAAGTCAGGAAAAGGTGGCATGACTTCCTGAGCCTGTGCACCTGTAATCACAACCCCCTAACCCCTCTAGGGCATTTGGTTCACTACCCTAGATGGGAAGTGAGGCTGAGGTTACCTGAGGCCCCTAATAAGGACTCAAGGGCTTCAGTGTTGTACAGTGCAGGACTTAAAGGGAGAGTTGGGCTGGGGGAGGGGAAAGTGAGGTGGCAGCCGGCCTGCAGAGGACCCCACCTGAGCAGAGTGTCGGGTCCTGTGCAGTCCTCCTGAGGGATGCTATATCCAACCTCGTGACCCACGCTCAGGTCCATCTCGTCAGCAACCCTCAGAGCCAGGCTCAGGGCTGCCAGAGGGTAGGGCTGAGTGACAGTAACCTGGCCACCGTGGAATCCCCTGGCCAGTGCAAACTCTGCGCACCACTGAGGGACCTATGGTAGGGGTATGGAGAGGACAACCAGTGAAGGAGACAAAAAATTTCAGTCACAGTGCTGAGAAGCCACAGCCACCGGACTCTGATCTGAGGAGTCCCCAGGCCCTCACCAGAGAACCCATTTCCCTTTGCCCACCTCTGCTACATTACCACCCCAGTCCACCCCTCACTCAGGGGAGAGCCAGTTTCTCAGCCCCTCCCAGAAGCTCCCTCCACCTGGGTGCTCTTGCCAGAGCCGGGCTCCCCAGACACCAGGACCACTCCAGTGGGGCTGCTCTCCAAATGCTCCAGGAAGGTGAAGCGTGCACCCCAGATGGGCAAGGCTCGGCGCTGCTCAAGCAGCTTGTAGTAGCGGGAGGAGAAGGGGAGCCCATCAAAGGGGTTCACAGCCAGTTCAGACTCCCCAGGACTTGGGCCAGATTCTTCCGCCTGTCTAAGAGGCTGAGAGGCCATGGTGGATGTCCAGGACCTACAAAAGGCAGGGCAGCTAGTAAAGCCTATTTGGTGATTGGCATCTCCCCACCACATCCCTGATTCTTAACTTCTATCCTCACTTAATAATGCCCTGGGGTCCATCCTTCCCAGCATTTCTTGCTTGCCAGGAAATAGTACTGTTTCTAAGGGATCATCAAAAGGGGACTTGTACCCTGTAGTTGGGTTGTCTTATGACTAACCAGAGGTCTCTGGAAGCAGGAAGAATCATGTGAGGTCAACTGGGGAGGGTCCCGAAAGTGAAAGAATGAGGAATAGGGTAGCCAGAGAAAGGCCACAAGGATCCTGGATTCAAACCTGCTTGCAGCTGAGAAGTCAGGATGGCAGCTGGTTCCAGACCCACCTAGCCAACTGCTGACAGTGTAAAGTACAAAGGTAAATTCTGTCTCCACCCCCAGGCTAAGCTCAAACTCCAATCCAGAAGGTAGCTTTTGGGGTGGGGCAACATGCCCCACCTTATTAACCTAGCCAGGAACCTATAGAAAGAAGGATCCCACCACCACACTGAGCATGTGTGAATTCTAGGCTTGTGCTTATGAAAGGCATTCTGGGACTTGAAGTTATTTGTAGAAGTTTCAGAAGCCTGGCTATGATCCAGTTGTCTGTTTTCAGTTTATTTACATTTTTTAGTATCACTCATCTCCTGACATGAACTGATTTAAGATAGTTCTACCTGATCATCCTTCACAAACCTATGAAGATGCTCAGCTCCATACCTTCCAACCAAAGGAAAAGAAACCTGCTCAGGGGATTGTGAAACCCAGAGAGGCAACAGAGACCTTGAGTGAAAACCCTGTATTTAATGTGAGGTTGGGGGAGCCCCATCCCTCCCTTTTTCCACCCACTCATCCGGCCTTTTTTGAGTTGGGTGAGGGCTGCCCCCAGTCTCCGTCCTGCGGCTCTGGGTACCATCCTTTGAGCTCAGTCAGCCTCCTGGGCCTGTCTCTCTCTGAATCTCCTGTGGGATATGGGAAAGACATGCAGGCTTTGTCATATCGGCTCTGTAATACCCTTCTCCAACTCGCCCCTTCCTATGCATTGTGGTCTAGCCCCTCACCTTCTTGCATATTCGTACAGTGCCTGCTTGCGCTCTTGCAGGCTCTCCTGACGGGCCCAGGAAGACTTGGCGAATGTTAGGGCTGTGGGTGGAGGGGTCACCAGGCCAGAGCTGGGGAACTGAGGTGATCACAATGTCAGAGGGCTCGTGAAGTCATCATTAAACATGCACCGTATGCCTACTTTGCGAGAGAGGCACTGTGCTAGGGTCTCATGATCCCCAAAATAAGTTGGGAACAGGGAGTATGTGGACTGCCCCAACCTACCCAAGTTTTGGACTTGACTGCTTCTAGGTCTCACCTTTGGGCCAGAGGCTGTGGGCAGGGACTGGGTTCCCTCAGTGATGTCTTCAGGCATGAAAGCTACAGCCCCCTCAAGCAGATTAGTGATGGTCAAGTCTACACAGCCAGTCCTGGCTGGGAAGAAAGGGAGAGGGGAGGGGAGTCCATTTCCTGTTCTCCTTTCTTCATAGCCTACTTTTTCCTCCCTGTGTCTGTCACTTTGTGTGAAGCCACCCTTTCCTCATACCCAGGTCTCTCTGGATGACACTCAATGGTACATGAGGTAAAACCTCCTTGACTCTCTGAGCCAGCGTTGCCAGCTGCACATCAGGAGAAGGGCCAGGAGAGGGAGGGAAAGACTGGGCTGAAAAACAGAAATTTAGCAATACGGTTAATTGGAGAATTAGGAAGAGGAGGCTGACTAGGAATAGGAAAGAAATTGCCACAGGCTGAAATTAGTTCAAAAAGCTCCGTGTATAAAGACAACACACCTAACTGGGGACGCAATCTGGGGTGTCTTTGTCGCTTCATGTGTTCTGCTTTGTCTGCTGGAGTAAGCCGTGTTCCCGTCTGGCCCAGCTCCTTGGCCACCAGCTAGAAGTGGAAGGTTGTAAGTGTCAAGGTCGCCAGCATTCCTCCTCTTCTCCAGAAGCAGGAAACCCCTGCCTCCACCCTGCTCGTGTGCCCTCCCTCCCACCTGCTGTACACGGAGTGCAAACTCCTCATTCCCCTCTCCCAGCTGGCGATGCACTGGATGAAGCCACCTGTGAAAAATAACCCAGTGCAGTGTTAGGTCATCCCTTCCCCGCTTTGGTACCTCTCTTCATGGAATGGCGGCGGTGGGCATATAGTCAACAGTGTTGCCTCTGTAGTGGAACCTTGATGTTAAAAAGCTATAAATGGACAGAGCAGAGGCCACTAGTTCCTTGACCTTGAGGTGAGCCTCTCCCCAGCCACCACAGAGTGAGGACAGTTAATACCTTACTTGATACACCGTGAAAGGGACGAAAAGTGACCACAGCAGTTCTGAGACCCAGGAAGCATCTGACACCGTCTGAGGGGAGGGTATGAAGTGAGGCCAGGACCAGGGTGGGAAACTTTCCCTCCAAACCCCAGAGATTCTCTGCCTAACATACACTCACCACAGAGACTAGGGGTCTCTGAACTTGCAGGGTAAGAGGTTGTACCACATCCTGGATAGAAAATGGCCAGGAACTAGAGGAACAAGAGAATAGAATGGAGTCTGGCTAGCCCCATCAGCAGCTCTTACCTGACTAAAAATGTGAAACTGTGGGGCAAGCCATTCACTTTCTGATTCCCTTTCTGTCTCTTAGACAGAGGCTATCTTTCTCTCAATAAAATTTTCCTACTCTTATAAAGAAAAAAAAGTGAAATACTATATAGACAGAAAACAGGAAATAAGGAGATTCAGGGGAAAGAACTAAAAGTGGATAGAAAAGAAATGAACTGGAGATGAGATGGGATAAAGGCTGAAGGTTGGGGAAAACCTACAGGCCCACAAGTCTGACCAACCTACCCAGCAGAGAAGCCTGTGCTCACTCACCTGAAGCGCAGGAGCCCCTCCCGGCCATTGGTGGCCTCTTCCTCAGGGAACAGCAGCAGGGGGGTAGGAGGAAGCCTTATGGAGGCACAGAACCTCTTAAGTGACTCCACCAACTCCACCCGCCTATCCATCTCCATGAAGCCCCGAGACCAACACACAAAGCTGGGTGGACTATTGAGGAGAGGCTGGGAACAGGGAACAGAGAAAGCAAGATGAAAAGAATGGAAGGAAATGAGAAAAAAACGGTAAGTGGCATAGTGAAATGAGGGCAAGGGTCAGTATCCCTCCCCGAGGGAGACCTAACTAGGGTAGGTGAACCTAGAGCTCGGGCCCAGGGAGCCACCCGGTGGCGCTCTAGGCCTCGCCCCCACTCACGGTGCTACAGGTGGTGAGTAAGTTGACAATGTTGTGGTCAAAAGGTGTCACGTGGTTGGAAATGAGGACCCTGACACGGGGATCCCGGAGTCCAGAGCCTTCCTGGCGGGCCACGAGCCCCAGCACCGCACACATAGTCCGTACCACGAACCTGAGGGCACAGGTGGTGGTGACTGTGCGGCCGCGGTCCAGCCCTGCCCAGACACTCCCTTAGCGCCCGAGTCGGAACCTGCGGAAGGCACTGTCAGGCAGCGCGCAGCTGACCAAGAAGACGTGGATCCCAAGAAAGAGGCGCAGGACTAGAAGGCAGAAGCCGACGGGCGCGTACAGCAGCAGCGCGAGGAGCAGGAAGCCGTCACTCGGGAGCCTGAGGGGAGAGGTGTGATCAGGTACAGAAGGCCGAGAGAACGTTGGAGCTCGCCTCTTCCCTCCGGGGCTCTTACCGGTGCGAATCAAAGAGCCGCTCCGGCCCGGGTGCCGGGAGAGGCTCCATCGCAGCTGTTTCACGATAACCCGGCCACTGCTGCCGCCATCTTCGCGCCGGGCCGCGGGGGCTCCTGGGAAGACGGAGTCTTTGGGCGTCCGCCAAGGGGCGCGACCCGAAGTCCGGAGGCGCCCCGGAAGGGCTAGCGGGCCCAGCATGCCCTGCGGCCCGGGGCCGCCTGAGAACTCCGTCGGAGACCACAATTCCCAGCATTCACGGCACGGGGCGGAGCTGGTTCCTGGGAATCCTGGGTCCCGGCATGCACTTTTGAGGACTTCAGGTTCCGGCGTGCACAGTGTCCCTCGGTCTGCCTGCTCAATTTGTGGGCACCGCCTCCGAGTTGGGCGGGCGAGGAGGCAGCCTAGGTGGAGCTGATGGCTGCACTGAGGGCGGGGCGGGGTGCAAGCTGGATCCTCCGGGGATGGCGGGCTTTGGGGGGCATTCTCTGCAGGAAGGGACCCCTGCTGACCCCTGACCTTCGGGCCTTGCTGACGTCAGGGATTCCTTACCCCCGGACCCGGGGGACTTATGGGACCTCCAGTCTCCGGGCCCGGTTTTCTCTGGGGATCCCTGAACCTCCTGCATGTTTGACATCTTGGACTCGGGCACGACTGACTTCGGAAATCCCAGATCATCAGATCCGGGAGGCTGCGGGGACCGCTGAAACCCTTCCGCGCTCCTGGCTGGCGGTGGCGCTAGGCGTTGGGAGCGCAGCGTTGTTGTTGTGGGGCTGGGGTCGGAGTTCTCCAGTGGTCCTCGCCGCGGTCCTTGTCCCGCCGCCCAGCTCTCCCCGGAGCCAGTACAACTTCATTGCAGATGTGGTGGAGAAGACTGCACCTGCCGTGGTGTATATCGAGATCCTGGACCGGTAATGGTGGGATAGGTGGGGAGGCATGGAAGCTACAGGCGGAGAGAGCGAGAGCTTCTTCGTATTAGCAGTGCTTTCCCTATTCCAGGCTCCCTTTTTCGGGCCGCGAAGTCCCTATCTCAAATGGCTCAGGATTCGTGGTGGCTGCCGATGGGCTTATCGTTACCAACGCCCATGTGGTGGCAGATCGGCGCCGTGTCCGAGTGAGGCTGCCTAGTGGCGACACGTATGAGGCCGTGGTTACGGCTGTGGATCCTGTGGCAGACATAGCCACACTGAGGATTCAGACCAAGGTGAGGTCGGACTCTGGCTGGAACTGTTTACTTGGTCTCACCTCCAGATGACAGGTTTCTTGTACCTGTTTTTCCTTAGGAGCCTCTCCCCACACTGCCTCTGGGACGCTCAGCTGATGTCCGTCAAGGCGAGTTTGTTGTTGCCATGGGAAGTCCCTTTGCGCTGCAAAACACGATTACATCTGGCATCGTCAGCTCTGCTCAGCGACCAGCCAGAGACCTGGGACTCCCCCAAACCAATGTGGAATACATTCAGACTGATGCAGCTATTGATGTATGTCCTTATATGAGAAAAATGACAAACTAGATTGCGGGAGCAGAAGTACTGTGTGTGGTGCAGGACTAACTGACGTGTGCTGGATGAGCATTTATACTGAGACTGGGCCACAAAAATGTAATCAATCATTCATGGTCTGGGGAAGGAGAGAATCTGGAAAAGGCCTTACTTCGACATTATGCCCCAAGGCTTAGTATCCCCTGATCTTTTCCATGTTTTTTCCTTGTCCCACAGTTTGGAAACTCTGGAGGCCCCCTGGTTAACCTGGTGAGTATGATATCTTTCCTTCTAAGAATGCTTGCCTCAGGTCAGTGTGGGAAGGGTTTCATCTAATTCAATTCTGGTCCAGTTTCTGTGCAATGAGTCCCTTGTTTGTTATCTCCCAGTATCCAACCAGATCCCTCCAACAATTCCTGATACTATTGTTGAGATGCCCCCATCCCCTGCTATGTTTGGGCTAGGGGACAGGGGGCTGTGTCCCTGCAGGATGGGGAGGTGATTGGAGTGAACACTATGAAGGTCACAGCTGGAATCTCCTTTGCCATCCCCTCTGATCGCCTTAGAGAGTTCCTTCGTCGTGGGGAAAAGAAAAGTGAGTCTGGGAAGAAGGAAAAGGGTTGTTTTTAACAGTGGTGGATAGGACATGGGAAGGGACGTTCACTAGGAGAGGGAAGGAAGGATGTAGCAGGACGGGGCCTCACTCCATTTTTTCACAGATTCGTGGTTTGGAATTAGTGGATCCCAGCGCCGCTACATTGGGGTGATGATGCTGACTCTTACTCCCAGGTATGAGGGTTAATAGCAATAATTATAGAGTCAGTGATGAGCAGCAGGCTGTTTTTCCTTGTCTTTATCCAAGATGTGTTGCTTCTCATTATCATAAAAGCTGTTCCTTCTCATTATTTTGGTTTTCTGACCATATCCCATCTTGTACCCCATCACCACATTGATCCCATCTTGTTACTACTGTCATTCAGAACTTTCAATCTGTCATGTTGGCATGAAGGGCATTTATTTACCTGACTAAATCAGGTTTTCCAGACTTAGCTTCTCTTACTTCTCACAGGAATACTGTTTCAGCCAACCTGATAGCCCATGTCTATGTTTTTACACTCTTCTTATTTTATGTAGTTAATATTTGATCTACCATCCTAGGTGCAGCTTAAGTTCTACTCTCTTCTTAACGCTTCTCTCAGGATTCTGAAATGACTAGTAGTATTGACAACAGTGCATTTGGAATGAAGTTTTCTTTTATGTACTTATCCTACTTTCTAACTCCTGGAAGGCAGACAGTGAGCTGTCTTCACACTTACAGCACCTTGTATGTGTCCTGGTCACATGTTTACCAGTGTGTCAATGAGAGACTTGAGGTGAACCCAAGATGGCAAGAGTGCCTGAGTGTAGCTAACAGGTTGATCTGTGTCCTTTCAGCATCCTTGCTGAACTACAGCTTCGAGAACCAAGCTTTCCTGATGTTCAGCATGGTGTACTCATCCATAAAGTCATCCTGGGGTCCCCTGCACACAGGTGAGGGAGAGACTGTTGTGTGAAGTGTTAAGTGTGTCCGTGAGCTGGTCTGTGTACACCCTCATTTCTCTGTGTTCGTCCTCTGTAGGGCTGGACTGAGGCCCGGTGATGTGATCTTGGCCATTGGGGAGCAGCTGGTACAAAATGCTGAAGATGTTTATGAAGCTGTACGAACTCAGTCACAGCTGGCAGTGCGAATCCGGCGGGGACCAGAAACCCTGACTTTATATGTAACCCCTGAGATTACAGAATGACTGGATTAGGAAGAGTGTGAGGCTCTTGCCTGATTCCCTCCTTGCCTTTCTAACTGAGGTTCTGAGGGTACCTGGACAGAGGAGTCAATGAACTAGTGGGGGGCAGGCCCCTCCAACCACCAGCACCAGTCCCTGAGCTCTGAACAATCTCAAGAAGACTTTTTATATAAAATAAAATTATACCTAGCGACATCTTATAATCAATCCTGGGGGGAAGGGAGCTAGATTTTTTTCCCCCACCAAAACGCTGGAGGTAAGCTGTGTCCCAGCTGAACTCAAGGGAGATAATGGGAGCTGAGCATCCTGACCACATATTTGAGAAAATGAGCTGTTGCCATCTGGTGTTCTGGGAGTTTAGTCAGGTGCTGTGCACTGGTGTGCTCTGTTCTGTGCCGGGCCTAGGAACAAAGCTTCTCCATGCGGGCACAGACACTGAGAGCCAGTCTAGGAACAGATAACTTCTGCTTGTCATTTCCATATCCACAGTCCATGGGTAGAAGAATGCAGCGGGCCTGCCACTATCGGGGGTTCCATGGTAAGCTCCTGAGGTAATGGCAGCCTCGGACCCCTGCCACTGGGGGCCAGTGGTGGTTTGAAGAGGAAGGTGGTGACGCTTTAGACAACCTGGTTGCTGGTCTGGCCAGGGTAGCGCTCAAACCTTCTGTTGGCCTCTTCACTGAAGGCATCTCCTGCGGGCCGAGTGGACAGGCGGTGTGGGTGTGCCTGGCACAGAGGCAGGCAGACCCACTGTGGGGAAGGGTGGGTAGAAGTGAAGAGCTGGTGTCCAGGAGTGGGTGGGAAGGCACTGAGGGAAAAAGGAATGAAGGCCTTCCCTCCCAGCTCCCAGTCCTCTCCCACTGCCCTGCCCATCAAATACCAATGTGGCAGTTGTGCACCCAGATGCGATGTCCATCGTATTTGCAGTTACATTTCATTGCATTGTTAGTGAAGTCACTTTCTGCTACTTCAAAGTTTGGGTTGATGACCACCTGTGAATGAACGAGTGGCCACTTGACTCAGCTGTACCCTCCAACCCAAAGTTTCTTTAAGACTCCACCTGCCCACCACCTGGAAGTACTAGACTGCAGCCACCTGGAGAATGTAGTTTCCGGGCTTCACATCTGTGATGTCAATCCACTGACAGTCAATGTCATGTCTGTAGAGATCCCAGCAACCCACGGTGATGCCTTGTTCTCCAAAGTTGGCACACTCATACCTCTTGGCGACATCTGAAGGGATTGGCATATGTCATTGAAAAGAAAGGCTGTGCTTTGGAGATGCCGGAGTCCACTCCCGGCCCCAACTCACCCTCCTGACATTCAGTGTCTTCTAGACAGAAGCTTGCTTTGTGCCCCTCTGCCACCTTGGTACCATTGGGGGTCAGAATATCATAGTGAGTGAAGATGTCCATACTGTGGTAATGCCTGTGGGATAAGGGCAAGGGAATTCCTGTTTCCCGGACCCCAGCAGGCCTACCTGCACCCTGTGGCCTTACCCTTCTACCCTCTCACCCATGGCACTCATGCCACACCCAGGAGTGGCGCCCAGCTTTGGGCCTGAAGTCAGCTCGTCCCAGATTATGGATCTGGGAAGAGAATCGGAGCAGACGTCGATGGCCATAAGGCCAGTTGGCCAGGCGGGCGGAGCTGGCAAGGCAGTTCTCTTCTGCGGCACAGTAGAGCATGTGCAGGGGCCGGTCCTCGATGTAGGCAGTCTCCTGCACCAGCGCAGCGTGCAGCAGCAGGTCGGAGGCCGCTATGTGACAAGAGGGTGGCAGAAGCGCTGCTGAGGGCAGGGACGGAAGGGTGTGCTTCCCTTCCCTGGAGCGTGAGACTGCTTTTCTAGAGGGCAGAAGGAGTCTGGCAGGGACAGTCCCTCTGCTCCCTGCCAGAAGTTGGCCCAGAGCCTCCGTTGCCTGGCTTTCCATCCCCTGCCCTTCACTCACTCTCAGAACAGATGACTCCAGCGGTGAAGCGGGTCCCTGTCCTCTTGCAGGTCACGTGAGGGCCGTGATGGGCACACTGGTCCAGGGATAGCTCCGCCCCTGTGCAGCGCACTCCACTCATCACCACCTCGGTCGTATTCCCTGAGTCCCAGTACCAGGTCTCCTGGAGACATAAGTAGGCACAGCCTGCTGGGCCAAGAGACTCATTTCCGCAGTCGTTTGCTCAAAGCACAGGCTTTTGAGACAGTGGCTCTCCTTTTTACTTACCTGCAGGCCATGGTTGGCATAGCCCAGACCAAGTTGCCTACAGGCTACCATGGCCTCCAGCGTCCCCCAGTCATCCCCACAGATGAGGCCCCAGCGGAAATGCCCAGGTCCCCCTATTTGCACCTCGACTCGTCCCTCATGTCGGCTGCGGCCCCCACTGAGTCGAATCTGGAGGACAGAATGGAAGCACTTGGGAAGCTTTGTGATGTGGTGGTGAGAGTCTAGCAGGAAGGTGGCAAAAAGAGTGATTCAGAAGCACACGAGGGCTGGCAAATAGGGGGGAACTTGGGACAGGGGGGCCTGGGACAATGTACGAGGGACCATCAGGCTACACACTTGAATTTAGGGCCGGGTAGGAGGAGAGATGGAGGCCTGAGCCAATTCGGAAAGTATGACCGACCTTGGTTTCCAGCCCGGTGTAGGGCAGGTTGCATCGGACCCCAGCGTCCTGGCTGTGGGAACAGTCCTCGGCGGTGATGTTCTTGGAGGGGCATTTCCAGAGGGAGGGCTCCTGGCCGGAACATCGAACCTCACTCAAGTGGATGGCTCCCATGCCTAGGCCAAAAGCCTTGGCTCAGGATGTTGTAATTTCACCCCCATTGCCCAGGGGACTCCATATTTTCCCAGGACTTTACCCCCAGGAGTTCAAACCTCCTCTGTCCCCTCCCCATCCCATCTCAATCTCTCTGCCCCTCACCCTGCCCCATGCGGGCGCCAGTCAGAGCCTCTCGAGCACTGCCAAAGCCCAGCTCTCGACACACCACACTTGCTGCCTGCACGTCCCACTTTCGGTCACAGACTGTGCCCCATGTGCCAGCTTTCAGGACTTCCACGCGGCCTTCTCCAGGATGGGCGCCGCCCTTCAGACGCACTCGGGCCTAGAGAAGAGAGATGCGCCTAGCAGAGGTGAATGCCCAGGAGGGCGAAGCAGACTGAGGGATACAGGAGGATTATGGTGGAAGGGGGGGGGGAGGTGTGCCAGGTGTGTGGCCAACCCAGGAAGGTTCCCTTCTGTCCTTAAAGATCAGGGCTGTGCTCAGTGAGGCTGGCAGATGAGGGGTTCTCCACCTGGGCGGGAAAGGTCAGAATCACTTTCTCACGTACCTCCCCCTGAGGCTTCAACTGTTGTTGCTTCTTCTGCCCGCTGGACACTGAGTAGAGAGGGCCGGCCACACAGCTCACCACCACCGGGGCCCCCCCTGGACACCTGGTGGTGTCATTGGCGCGATAGAATTCCAGGGAGCAGAGGGAGAGGTGGGCCTCGGTGCCCACACATGCCACTCCATGCAGACCAAAGGAGTGTTGCTGCCGCTGGGCCAGCAACCTGAAGGCACAGGAGTAAGATGCAGTAGGTAACACAATGCTCCTGCCTCCCTGCCCCAAGGCCTCCACCAGCCCATGCTTGTACCACGTCCCCACCCTCTCATGCCCACATAAGCCTCTTCTCCTTCTTACATTTCCCATGGAGGAGACAAAGGGGTTGCTGAGTATGTAGGCTGAAAGAGCCTCAACTACCCAGACAGGAGGACCCGTGGGGCTTTCTACAGCAAAAGAATCCTAGAAAGATGGCCAGTCAACTTGCCCGATGAAACCTCGTTCCTAGTAGTTTCAGGCTGTTTGCTCTAAAGGCAGCTGCGGCTAAGGGTGTTTTATGTAAAATGAATGGGCAGCCAGGATCTCTCAGCTGGAAGAGATGGTCAGGAAGGAATGACCGACACAAACAGGAAGCCTGAATCGCCAAGTGAGCAGACCTTTCTATTATCCTGAGACTGAAATAACTAAACAAGTTAGGATCCAAAGGACAGAGGATGTCTCGGTTCTCAATGGCTTCTTAGAGGCCTTTGGGGCTTCCAAGTGAGAAGCCCTGAGGATAAAGTCTGATGGGCGGTTACAGAGAGAACAGAGCAGGTACTAGCCATCAGAAAAAATTTATGAGACTAGTGAATTTTGTAGATAGATTAATGCTACAAGAAGGGGGAGAAGGTGCAGTGCTGGTATAGGCAGGGGATTGATGAATGCAGACCAGACAAAACCTGGAAGGGACTACATGGCCCAGAAGGAAGGCGGATGTGAATGACAAAAATGGTAAAGACTTCCAGGACTGGAGTGGAGCTGCTGAAGTGATTTGGTCCAATCTTCTTCAATTTCAAACTAACGATGTCCTACAGCCTCTGAGCAAGAAAACAAGACTAAACCAGAGATGTTAAACCCTGGAGACACTGCAAAGGAACACTTGGGAGAAGGAAGGGATACCAGTGGAATGAGAGGTTGCAGTGAGGAGTGCACAGAAAAGAAGCGCCCTCTTGCCGGAAACAGCTGGGTGGATCCCTAAGAGAAAGGGAAGCACAGGAGAGTTGGCCTGTGTGGAGCAGGCCTTGGAGCCTGACCAGGGGGTAAATTAGCACTTGTCTGAGGAAGGGAGGAATATGAAGTTTTAAAACCACCGGCTAGAAAGACAAGAAGGAGAAGGTAAAGTTACTTGTAGTAAACAGGCAAAGGGAGCCTGGAGACTTTACATAATACCTCTGGGAGCTCAGGGTAAATGGATCCTAAAGGTCAAAGAGGTCAGGTACTCACCCAGTTTTGTTTGGCTGAAAGTAAACGTCAGAGAGGGCGTCCCAGGAAAAAGGACATCTATCTATCTTCTAAACTCCTTTCTGCCCTTTCCTTATGACTAATAAAATAGGAACAGCAGCGTATGCTGTAATGTGAGGGTCAGGGAAGGTTGGAGTATGGCCGTGTTGGGCAAAGACAACCCCAAGGCAGCCAGAAGAGCACTGCAAGAGCACCCTTAAATTCTGAGTCCCTTTGCAGCCAGCCTGGAGAAGCTGGGGAGGGAGAAGCTGGGGAGCAAGAAGCTGGGGAGTGAGGGCCAGGGGCCCCTGTGTGATCTGGAACTTGCTGAGGAGAGGAGAGGACAACAGAAAGGATGAGGTTTACTGAACCTCAGTCATGCTGAGGCAGTCATCAAGAAGACTTTTTTTTTTTTTTTTTTTTTGAGACAGGGTCTCGTTTTGTAGTTCAGGCTGGCCCTGAGCTCACTATGTAGCCCAGACAAGCCTCGACCTCAGCAATCCTCCTGCCTCTGCCTCCCGAGTGCTAGGACTATAGGCGTGAGCCACCACGCCTGTCACTGTGATATGTGGTTGCCAGTAATTAAACTAGGGATCTTGTACTTGCCAGGCAGATGCTGGAACCATTGAGCTAAGTTGCTGGAACTATTGAGCTAAATCCCCAGCCCCATCAAGGAGACTTTTATATTCAAACTACCTTTGGAAGCAAGTTAGATGGGAGGGTTGGACATTCCCATTCCCTTGAGTTCTGAAAGAACCCAGGAGGAAAATTATGGGCCAGGGAGCCTATTTGTGTAGACTGTGCTTTTCATGCCACCTTGGGAAAGGCACCAAAGGGACTCTTACTCTACCTCAGGCAAACAGGTAACACTTATTTTAAAAATTAATCAGATAGGCTGGGTGTGGTGGCTCATGCCTGTAATTCCAGTACTCAGGAGGCAGAGGCAGGAGGATTGCCATAAATTCCAGGCTAGCCTGAGCTGCATAGTGAGTTCAGAGCCAGCCTGAACTACAAAGCAAGACCCTATCTCAAAAAAAAAATCAGACAGGGTAGGATGGGACCATTGGTCCTTCAGGAAACAAAATCTCTCAGTGGAAACATAAGTATGGAGTCTGAAGGAGAAAGGTGCCCAGTTATCTTACTAGAACTCAAGGGAAGGAAGATAAACATGTAGAATAAAACCAAAAATTCAACGAGCATAATTCCCCAGAGACTAACATAGGCTCATTCTTCCTTAAAATTCTGGAAGGCATTTTCTCACAGCTTCTGCTCCTCTATCAGGCAAACGGGTCTCTTTGGACCCCTCCCTGATCACAGTCCAACTCCCCCGGCTTCATGACGCCGCACTCCCTCTCTTCTCCATCCAGCCCCAACTTCATTTACCTCTTGGTGGGCCCCCTGCCCACTCGAGATTTGGGTTTGACTTTAAGCTTGGTGATTGGTCTGCAAAAGGAGAAAGATGGTGGGGCTGGTGGTTAGGTATATGGGTGAGGAAAGGTAGAGAGAGGGTCATTCTGCTGGTTTTGGTAAGGTCCTTTCAGAGCAGGGTGTGGGAAGGGGAACACCCGACAAGGTGTACATCGCAGGACTTCAGTGAGTGCTGGGGAGTCTGGTTATGGAAACCAGGCAGAGGAGAAGAAAGGAGGTCAGAAGAAAGGTCAAGGGAAGAGGAAGAAGGGAACACAGGTGAACTATGGGAGGTGGAGAGTTGGGGGAGGAGGAGTGCAGGTGGCCGAGGCTGCAGTGCGTGAATTTGGGGGAAGTAACCTGTTTCTGTATTATTTCCTCCCGTGCTTTCCAAGGTCAAAGCTTGCCCATCCCCATGCCGACCTCCCTCCCCTCCCCCAGGAAGGGTTATTCTCCGAGTCAAACGCCTAATCATCAGCTTGGGTACTGGGATGGACATGGATAGCCTGCCATCCATCCATCCACCTCCTGGGGCCTCAGGGGCAAACAGGAGGTCCCGGGGCTCCTGCCCCATTACCTTCCCAAGGATTTGGGGCGTCGGGCCGAGGCTTTGGCCGCTCGCTTCCTCAACTTTCTGTGAGGATAAGATAATAGTAGTCAGGATCAGCGCAGAACCAAGTGGACAAGACCTGGGACAGCATATCATTCCTAGCAGGCAGAAGGGCTCCCGATGGAGGGACAGTACATCATCAGGTGCTCCCTGGGTCCTGCTCTCCACACCTGTTCGCCCTCAAAAACACATGAGCAAAATGCCGGACGTGGTGGCTCACGCCTGTAATCCCAGCACTCGAGAGGCAGAGACAGGATTGCTGAGTTCGCAGTGGCTTGCCTGGGCACCATAGTGAGCTCAGGGCCAGCCTGAACTACAAAGCAAGACCCTGTCTCAAAAAGCAAAAAAAAAAAACAAAAAACACATGAGCAAGTGGGTGAACAGCAGGGAAGGCCATGGACTCAGGGCAGACAGCATCCAAATATCAGGACCCTCTGAAATTAGACTACAGAAGGTGGCGGTAAACTTCAGGGGAGGGGAAAAAGGAGGAGTGTTATGATTATTAGGATTACCAGACTGACCCGGCTAGGACGGAGAACTAGCCTGCATCAGTCCTGGGGAGGCTTCATTTTCTTGTTTTTCTTGGATGCTGTCTCGAAAGGCTACTCACATCGTCCAGGCCTGAGGTCACTGGACCTGGACCAAGGACCAAGTCTCAGCTATCTGAAAATGTTTAACTTGGTTTGAAGGGGGAATGCCCCTCCTGCTCAAGTTTCAATTCCAGCTGCTTGGGTCAGTCACAAACTGAGCTCATCTCTGAAATGTATGTCTTGGGAAACAAATCTTATCTTCTGATTGGCTTAAATAATTGTCTTATTTTTGGGCCGGAGATTTAGCTCAGTGCTTCCGGTGCCTGCCTCGCAAGTGCAAGGTCCCCCGAGTTCAATCCTGGTAACCACATACAACAATGCTGGGTGTGGTGGCTCCCGCCCGTAATCCCAGCACTCGGGAGGCAGAGACAGGAGGACTGCTGAGTTCCAGGCTTGCCTGGGCTACATCGTGAGCTCAGGGCCAGCCTGATCTACAAAGTGAGACCCTGTCTCAAAAAAAAAAAAAAAAGTCTTAATTCTTTAAGAGGCTTCTTTAAGGCTAATAAGGGAAACAGGAAGCAGACCTGTTTTTCTTTTCCTTCTTCTTTTAATTTTTTTTTTTTTTTGAGACAGGGTCTCGCTTTGTAGTTCAGGCTGGCTTTGAGCTCACTATGTAGTCCAGGCAAGACTCGAACTCAGCAATCCTCCTGTCTCTGCCTCCCGAGTGCTGGGATTACAGGCGTGAGCCACCACGCCCGGCACTGTGGTATGTGGTATTGATTGTTGGTGGGCATGAGTCTCCACGCCCAGCATTGTATGTGGTTTCTGGGGGGATGGAACTCAGGACCTTGAGCTTGCGAGACAGGTGCCGGAACCACTGAGCTAATCCTCCGGGCCCTTCTTTTAATTTTTAAGACTATAATTATGTCCTTTTCTTGTCCTATCCAACTATTTATAGCTGAAGATAAGCTCTGTCCATTTTGTAAGTTTATAGAGTTCTCTTACATCATTTGAGTTGTCCTTTCTTTAACTATATTCCTCAGTAATTTCTTTTGTGGAATCATAGTTCAACATAGTATGCTGCATAGGTTAAAAACTGCACCAGAACAGGATTATACATATTTTCAAATGGGTTAGTATTTCTTGAGAATGTATTTGTTTAACAAAATGTCCAGCATGTGCACCATTCTTACCAAAGACTCTACAACTCTTTGTTCCCTTTCTGTACACATTATTAAGAATTTAGAACATTTCATCTTAATTTTTTTCTCCAAATGACATTTTTCAAACATGTCTAAAATGAAATACATATTTCTTTGACCAATAAACCCAGAAAAATCACTAGAGTAGTACTCAGAAAAATTTAGATTATCTGTAAATTTAGAAGTACTGCACGGGATGGGGATATAGTTCAGTTGTAGAGCAGTCAGAGCTAGAATCTGAGTCCATACGTTCGATCAACCTGCACTATGATGACAGCAACATCTCTTTTCTAAGGACCTTATAAGGTGTGTGTGTGTGTGTGTGTGTGTGTGTGTGTGTGGTTTGGAGCTTTTCTTTTTTTTTTTTTTTGAGACAGGGTCTCGTTTTGTAGTTCAGGCTGGCCCTGAGCTCCCTATGGTGCCCAGGCAAGCCGC
>PVIC010008435.1:0-12472 GCA_004025085.1 Thryonomys swinderianus
GAGTGTTTGGACGTAATAAAGGGGAAAGGATGCCTTGTCTGCTGACTATACCAAATTGAGCAAATCTGTGTAGCTCACTCTGTTCTTTAGATTCAAGTGGATTATTTTGTTTTTTTTTTTCCCTGTCAGAATGGCATGCATTATCATGTAGTGACATTTACTGCAAATATTTTATTTTACTGAATTTCCAGGAGCTGCTGTGGTTTACTAGAAGACAGGCTGAACAGCATATGTGATATATGAAGAATTTACAAGGTAGGATTACATTGGCCACCTGTAGGGTTTAGCATGGAAGAATCCAAAAAGTTCTGTGTGCTGAACAGATGGAGGGTCCAGTCAAAAGCTGAAGGCCTGGAGCTCACTGCAGAGTCCTGTGAGTCCAAATCAGGAAGCCAAAGGGGCTGCACTGGCAGCCTGGAGATTGATATCCATAGGCAATGGGGAAGACTGGCATTCCTCTGAGGAAGCAGAAATGAGACTTCTTTCTTCTTTGCCTTTTACTTCCATTTGAGCTACAAGCTTATTCATTGGTCCCAATAAAAGCCAAAATGGGCTTTCATTTTCAGTAAGTCCTTCATTCAGAGACACCAATAGATGTGCTAAGCCACTGAGCTGTACATTTCTATCAAAGCTGGCAATTAAAGTTATAAAATTCTTTTGGATCAACTACCAAATAGTTTACAGAAATTATTGCCCTGTACTTTCTGAACTGAACTTACTTTCATAGAAATCTAAGAGATAGGGATAAGA
Source organism: Thryonomys swinderianus (assembly GCA_004025085.1). Taxonomy (NCBI): domain Eukaryota; kingdom Metazoa; phylum Chordata; class Mammalia; order Rodentia; family Thryonomyidae; genus Thryonomys; species Thryonomys swinderianus. The sequence continues at coordinate 751 of PVIC010008435.1, forward strand.
AAAGGTGGTGGCTGGGGAATTTATCATGTAACAGTTGGGAATCAATCATAAGGTATCTTTTTCATAAATTATCATTTAACTGCACAATTTTTAAAAAATTGAATTCTGTATTGGTACAATTTATATATATATATATATATATATATATATATATATATATATATATATATATATATACACATCTCACAATCAGACATAACACTGGGGAATTTGTACCAATATATGACACAAGTTAATTCTCATTTTTACCCATATCCCTAACCACCCACGCCTCCCCACCCCTATATACATGCTCTTTTATTTTCTTTCAGAATCATATTTATTCCTTCCCCTCATTATATCCCCACACCAAATTTCCTTTGGAAATTCCCCATTCTACAAAGACTGTCATACTTTCTAGAGCTCATTTGCATCTACAGGTGCTCATATCAAAGAGAAGATCCTGTATTTGCCTGTGATCTATTGATTTCACTCATTAGTGTATCCTCCAGGTGTATCCATTTGCACATAAATGAATCAATGTCATTCTTTATGGCAGAATAATACTCCATTTTATTAAAAAAACATCTTTATCCAGTCTCCAGTTGATGGGGATTGGCTTAGGCAGGGACTTTATGAATAAAACCTCTATAGCACAAGAACTAGCAGAAAGAATCAATAAATGGGATCTCATCCTATACAGCAAAAGAAGTCACTGGCACTGCTAAAAGACAACCAACAACATGGGAAAAATATTTACTAACTGTTTATCAGACAAAGGGCTATTATCTACAATATATAAAGAACTTAAACAGATCAGCCTCCCCAAATTTAAAGACCCAATTCAAAAATGGGCATCTGAAATGAACAGACACTTCTCAGAGGCAGAAGTCAAAGCAGCCAAGAAGCATATGAAGAAATGTTCAACATCACTGGTCATTTGAGAGATGCAAATGAAAACAGCACTGAGATTTCATCTCACTCCACAAAGAATGGCTGCTATTACAAAATCAACCAACGATAAATGCTGGAGAGGCTGTGGGGAGAAAGGAACCCTTCTCCACTGTTGGTGGGATTGCAGACTTGTGCAAACATTGTGGAGATCTGTGTGGAGATTTTCCAGAAAAGTAGGACTAGGGGTCCCATTTGACCCTGGTATTCCCCTGCTAGGAATATACCCAAAAGAATTTTAAAAATCACATTGGAAAGACAAATGTATACCCTTGTTCATAGCAGCTCAGTTTGTGATAGCTCAATCTTGGAAACAACCCAAATGCCCATTAACTACACAATTTTTACAACAAAGTCATTCAAACGGTTTTCAAAAAAAAATTTCTTTGAAGCTATCTCTAAACCAGGCATTAGGGTTGGATTTGGGTACCGAGGAGGAACTAAGACAATGTTCTAGAATTTTAATGCATGCTTTGTGTCCTGAAGGGCAAGTCAAGATACCAAGGGAAGATTCAAACACAATGTTATAAATGAACACAAGATTTTCACTGGGAACCCTCAAGGTTTAGCTAGGTTTCCCTGATGAGTAGCTTTAGAACACACTGTAAATCATATCACTTTTTTAACACCTTGTTTCCTCTACCTTAAATAAAGAAGCCTTGATTAGCAAATGTACATTGAGTGCCTAGTTCTTTGCTAGACAGTGTCAAAACTTTTAGAGTATGAGTGCATAACAAAACCACAATAGATAGATATTTTTAAAAGACAAATTAATACCACATACTGTATATGTAAGAAAAATCTGAGCAAATACTGTGGAAAAGGAGCAAAGTACCTTAGGTCACTTTCAGCCCTTTAGTATTGGTAGTTTTATGGTAGATGTTGTATAAATTCACAAGAGAAGAATATTATACACATATTACTTATTCCATTTATTATATGCACAACAAATTTAGTACATAATTATATCTCTTTCACTGTCACAATAATGTGGAAGAGCCATGTTGTTAAAGCACATAATTGTGGCAATAAAATGAGTGGTTTAAAATGTAAAGGACAGGGAAAAGTAAAATTTATCTAAGAAAGATTTCATATCCCATACATATGTTGTCCCACTGCTAAGCAAATACTAAATATGATCATGATGGGCTAGAATAATGCTTATATTGATTCTATATGTTGATATATGAATGAATTTGACAGTGTGGCTCGTATTTTGAATGAGATTACAGGTACATAGCAAGGTCATTAGAGACCAGTGACTGGCAAAAAGTGTTGCACTGAGCAGGCCCTGAGCTGAAGGCAGGGCACGGAAGTGGCATCTGTGTCCTCCACAGACCTCTCTTCTAGCTGTGCTTGGAATTGCTTCTGCATCTTTATTTTCTGTTCCACTGATTATCAAGTCTGTCTCTTGTCAGTACCATGGTGTTTTTAATGCAGTAATTTTGTAACATGGTTTCAAAATTGGAGATTTTAATGCCCTCTGGCTTCCCTTTGAACCAACATATTTTAAAGAGGGTTGCATTTTTCTTTAAAATCACAGATAATATATATTTTCAACCTTTTTTTGTTTTTTTTTTTTTTGAGACAGGGTCTCACTTTGTAGTTCAGGCTGGCTCTGAGCTCACTATGTAGCCCAGGCAAGCCTCGAACTCAGCAATCCTCCTGTCTCTGCCTCCCGAGTGCTGGGATTACAGGCGTGAGCCACCACGCCTGGCTATATTTTCAACCTTTAAAGCCACATTCAATGGTTTTTCTCTAGAACTCATTTTTATTGTTGTAGCACAAAAGTAATTATAAGCAGTCTGCTACAGAAACTTGTGTGATTGTGTTACAGTATCGCTTTATTGATCCGTCCTGACATTTGAGTCACCCATAATTTTCACGTTGTCACTGTGGATATTCTTTTCATTTTGTTCAGTAATTTAAAAATGTAAAAGCTATTTTCAGCATAAGGACTATACAATAACTTGGAATTGGTCCATGGGTCACAGGCATTAGTAATCCCTGAGTCATAGGGTCTATGGGATAAAATAAAATTGTGTGGTATCATTTTATATATATATATACAGATTTTGAGGCCTTAAAAAATGGTAGCTGTTACAGCTAATATCTAGATGTCCCCACAAAGCCTCATGAGCTCGTAGGTGCAGCTTTTAGGAGGTGACTGGATCCTCAGTGTGATACTTGATTAGTCTACTGAAGAGTTTGAAGCTGCATGTGATGCTGGAGAGGGGACTGGTAAAGACTGGTGGGAGGTGGTGGGTCACTGTGAGGGTGGCCTGAAGATAGAATAACTATATATCCATCTGTAACTATATCTACCTATATATTTAAATCTATCTGTATATCCTTTCAGTCTTGAGCACTTGTTGCTTCCTGCCTGCTTTACCAGGAACTTCCTGTGCCCCTCCATAATGGTGCCCTGGCTTGGAGCCAGCTGACTATAGACTGAAACCTCTATAGACCATGCATCAAAATGAACCTTTCCCCCTTTAACCAATAAGTGTCCCAGCAATGAAAAAGTAACGAAGACACTGGAAAAAACCCATCTCTTTGACAAATCGGCCACATACAGGAAACAGGACAGAGTAAAATTTTAAACATAATACAAAGAACTTCACAAGTAAGCCATTAATCAGATCAGTACAAGGCAGGAAGTTGCAGTTCTGTGTGATTGGCAGGCTGGAAAAAATTCCTCTCAGCTATTGCATGTGGATGTGAGAGTCCATGAGAAAGGAACACCTTTGGAAGTTTGCAGAAGATCTCACGTCAGATAGTTCTGGCAAGAGCTTGGTCTTGTCTAGAATCAAAACCACCCCAAAGGAGGGAATGTGGAACCCACAGTGGATGTAGGGCATTCACCCTATCCAGGAAAGATAAGAGAGAGTGGAAGTCCATCTTCTTCCAGTACTGGGGTGACAAGACATTCTGTGGAACCCTGACTTCTTGCAGAGGTAGAATGCCTGCTGCAGCCCAAAGTGCCAATTCTATACTTTAAAGTTAGGATCCTGAGGAAATTAGAAAGTTCCTGAAAACATCCTGCAAGCCCAGCACTTTACGGAATCTCCCCAATGCAGGTTCCCAGATGGACCAAGTTCAATTATGGTTTTCAGATCCCTCTCAGAACTTTTTTCTATTGTGAGTCATGCTATCTTGAGCAAAGATACGGTGTGTTACCCAGGCTCTTAGGTTCTTTCTCCAGTGTGAAGTTTTTGGTGCTGTACAGGCTTAAAAATTGCAGCACATGGATCATGAAAACTGGTACATATGTAAGGTCTTTACCCGGTGTGCATCCTCCCGTGCCAAGCAAAGCGAGTGTATTTGTCAAATACATAAGGTCTTACTCTACTGTGAAGGCTTCTGGTATTGGAGTTGCTACCAATTTACCACATCCGTTTCTTCCACATATTTCTGTAGGCAGAGATATGAGGTGTTTTGTATTGATAAGGTGGGGCTGAGTGCTGTAAGACTCCCTACATTCACTGCGCACCTAAAACTTGTCGCCAATGTGAATTCTCTTGACTACTAAAATGTAGGGTAGCTGAATCAACATTGTTTCACATTCAGCACTCCTATCATTTTCTGCACTCTGCCTTTTCTTGTGCTTAATGAGTGTAGTTTTACATATAAAGCCTTTCCTCCAAGTGCTGCATATACAATACTGTACCAGTCAGTGCTTACAAGAGCTGGCAGGGCTGGACAAAGCTTCTCAAATGATTGCACACCTGAATCAGATTTAATACAGGACGCAGGAATGAACAAGACTGGCCTGCAATGGCTGCCCACAGAGACACATAAAAGAGTGTAAAAGATCTGTCTGTAAACTGGAGGTCCAAAGGATCCCTCCAAAGGCCTGAAGCCTATGGCAATGTCCTTTATGAGTCTGTGTCAGGAAGCCAAAATACCCTAGATAGAAGACCAAGGGGTCTGCTCTGGAATGTCAAAGGGACGGTACTAGAACTAGAATCCATGTAGGAAGGAGGACTGAAAGTGGCTGTTTTCCCTGAGTACAGCCCCAGTGTCGCAGAGTAGTCATGGCAATTAGGGAGATGACAAATATCAAATCCAAACTCCCCTTGCCACACTCTGACCAACCCCAGCCCAGCATTGGGTATGGCTCCTCTAAAACTCTCTAGGTGCTCTTGAAATCAGCGACCCTAGACATGATCCTCTCTGTTGAGCTTACACTCTCAGCCTGACATCTGAGATTGTGTGTCAGGAAGCCTGGGGTTAGCCTTCTCCAGGGAGGGCCCTTCTCCCAATAGTACCTACTCTGCTGGGCGTGAGGAAACAAAGGCGGGTGGGTGGGCAGTAGCCCAGCCAGGAACTCAGGGACTGTATAGCTCCTGCAAACTGAAGGCTTTCTCACTGCAGCACAAGCAGAACATGTCACAGGAAGGGGCTCGTTTAATGGGTGAGGAGCCTGCATGTTGCTGTTTTATGGGTGAGAAAGATAAGGCTTGCAGTGTTAAGTGACTTCTCCCCTTTGGTTTCTTTTGCAGCAGGGTCTCACTATATAACCCAGGCTAGCTTCAAACTTTCAATCCTCCTGTCTCAGCTTCCCAAATGCTGGGATTATAGGTATGTGTCGCCATGCCTGGCTAGTAAATAATGACCTTTCTCTCTTTTTTTTTTTTTTTGCAGTGATGGGGACTGAACCCAGGGCTTCTCTCCACTGAGCTACATCCCCACTCTTTCTATTTTTTACTTTGAGATGGACTTGCTAGAGCCTAAATTGTCCAGGCTGGGCTCAAACTTGAGATTCTTCTGCCTCAGCTCCCAGAGTGCTGGGACATTTCAAAAACACACAGTGACTGAGTATCTAAGTTACGTAGCATTGTTGCCAGAGTCCAACTTTTACTTCATCACATTGTTTTCTGGCCACAGCAGCAAGTACGTGGAGGAGCGGTATGGGGAGAGCAGGAAGGAAAAATTGAGGAGTTGCCTCTCAGCCCTGCTAGCCCTGGCTTGGCTCCAGCTTCATGACTTTGAACCTACAGGGCAGGCAGTGGCTCATAACCAAGAGTCATCTGGAACCTCTGCCCCAGGGGACATCAGGTGATGTCTGGAGCCATTTTCTATCACTGTTGATTTTAGAGACTGGATTTCACTAAACTCCCCAGGTTGGCCTTGTGCTCAGGCAATCCTCTTGCCCGCCTCTTGAGTTTGTAAACATATACCATGTGCTTGCCTTGGAAGCAACTTTGACTGTCATAACTCGTGGAGGAAAGGGAAGGTGCTACTGGTGTCTGGTGACTAGTGACAGGGTGCTCTCAATGTCCTGCAGCACCTGGACCAGCCCAAGGACAAGGACAAACCCAGCTGAGGATGTTGCTAAACACTCCCCTGATTGGTTCCTGAGGCAGAAAAGAGAACCAAGAGCCCTGGTTCCGGTGAGCGCAGTCTGAACTGTCTTGGCTGCTGAGTGACCTCTCATCACCTCTCTAGGCCTCAGGGCTCCAGTCATGACCAACTGGGACATAACAGAGGGGAACAGCTGGGTGGGACACAGGCCCTACTGCAAGGAGCAGGATGATGGCTCTGTGACTTCAGGTTGGATGACTGTGTGGTGGAACTTGGCCGCGATGTCCCACTGAGGTCTGCTGAGCGGTCAGCTTCCTCTCTTTGAAGTGTTCCCCTTGGGGATGGGATGCCAGGCTGCCAAGGGTCACGCCCACAGCTCTTGGTGGCTCCACTGCCTTGAGTCACTTTTAAGGTCTTGATTCTGTATAAATTCTGTGATGGATAATGAGACAGTAGTGGTACCAAATCATTTCCCACACTCCTCACACAAACACACTTCTCTAGTATGGACTTTCTGGGGCCGAGAAAATTTATTTTTGTAGCTGAAAATGTTCCAACACATGGTGCACTTGTACCTTTGCCTAGTGTGAAAGTCATCCCTGCATCCCCATACAGGAGTCATCTCCTATATGGCTCCTTCTCACTGTGCACGGCTCGGTCCCTCACAGGTAAATGCAGAACTAGCCATGAAGTCCCTCCAATCCCCTCTGCAAGTAAAGAACATTTCTGTCTCATAGAATACACAGCTTTTCACAAACAAGGGCTTCACCAGGATCACGGTTAATCCCTAACATCTTCATCTTATCCAGAGCTGTATCTAAGCAGAAAGCCCCACCTGAGCTCTCTCTCCTCATCATGTTGGATAAATAATAGGCTATGGAAACAGCAAGCCCCTACACACAAGTGTAGTGTTTTCTAAGATCACTTCAAATTACAGGAGTTTCTAATATTCACCAAATAGTTCCCACTCCTCACACAGCACACAATTCTGGGCCTGATCCGTGTGTCTCTGCATGGATCTAAAGGCCTGAGCAACTGTCTTTGGGAGCTATAGTCCTAGAGTATAAGAACAAAGTGCTGGAGGGCCTCAGGGCCTTGGAAGGTGTGAGGAACCTGGAAGAGTCCAGCTCCACAGAAGTGGACACTAAGTAGCAAGAGGACAGTCTCGGCAGCATAACATTACAGTTCATATAAAGCACACAGTTAAGACTTGAAAAGCTATCCTATGATCTCCCATGACAAGAGGTGAGATTGCCAGCTGGCCAGGCACCCTGGCCCTCAGTAGCCATTCTGTGGTACCTTGTGGAAGAGCCCCCATTTAAGGATATTCTAGTGAGACACTGCTGAAAATCCCATCCAGTTGCTGCCTTCAAAAATTTTAACCCAGGAATGGCTGGCCCACTTTGTTGGGGTAATTTTAAAATTCAAAGTTCTAAAATTCATTCAAATCCATTCACATGTGTCCATGCTAAATTTTGTATTCTTGTTTCCAATCATATCTGTACCTGTATATGTTCATATTATGAAACCATTTCTTAAAATCTTTTTGTTGTATAGGGTAATAATTTATTTTCTTTTTCATTCTTCTGTTTAACCTTAGTTGAATTATTGCTTTAATTCCAGTTCATCTTCTTAGATGGTTTATATAGGTGATTGTAAATTTTGCAAATTAGTTTTATTCTTACTGCAATGTATAGCACCTTTAAAACAAAATCAGTTAATACCAGTGATATGAGATGATTTAAAATTTTTGTTTCATTAACACCTATTAATAGGATTTGTCATGATATTTCCACATTCCACATGGCATACTTTTTAAAAATTACTGAATATAATGTAAATTATCCTAGAACTTTGTGTCTTATATGGTGCAAACATTTGCTATATTTATCTACAAATATATTTATGAAAGTTAATTTTGACCAAGAATTTTTATCATGAATGGCTGCGTGATACTACTCAATGACATAATGTTATTCATCTTGTTGATTATTCTTTGTCACTTTAGATATCTCAGTGAATAACTTTGCTAGTGAATTTTCTTAGATTGTGCTTTCCTTATAATATTGAGATAGAATACTGTGTCACAATGTTATTGCAATAATGAAGGTTGATCATAATATTCTAAAATTTTTATAGTTTTTACTTCTGTGTTTTTACTACTTTTTTACTTCCTTGTATTTTTCTATATTGGGGGACACAGCTATGTCAAACTCATAATTGAAGGATTATCTACTTTTTGTGTATTAGAACAGTTTTTATAAAAGTGAGTACAGCTTTTTAAAAAAAATGTTTTATAACATATTTTTGTGATTGAAGAAATTTCACTAAACTTTCCTTTATTTTATGTTTTTTCATGATAGACCCTCTTGCTAATTTATTTTCCCCATATTTTTTCACACTAGCCAGATTTTCATAATAATTTCTAGAATGTTGTTCACTACATTATAGTATTTGTATCATTACTTATTTATAAGTAATAGATTGAATAATTACTTGCCTATTTTTCACTAAGGTTATTGCTTATATATCTTGCTTCTCTAAAAATAGTCAGCCTTGAAAAATGTTTATAGTATTATTCCTTTTAAATTCTTTATGTATTTGTTGATAAAAATCTATTATTGTTGTATCACTTTATTTTATTAATTATTATATTCTTAGAGTACTTTGTTTCATTATCTTGTTTATTTTAGGCATCTTGGCTTTCTTTGTTATGCTTTGTTTTTCTCTAGATAGGTTCTCAGTTTGTAGTATAGGCTGGCCTTGAACTCACCATGCAAACCAGGTTGACCTTAAGCGTGCAGTGGTCCTCTTACCTCAGCCTCCCATGTGTTGGGATTACAAGTGTGCACCACCATGGCCAACCACCATCCTCCACTGAACTCTTTTCACTTATTCTCAGATCTAAATTTTCTATTAAAAGCAACCGAGGTTATTATTTATTACTGTTTTGGTGGAAAACTTGAAGTTTGAGCTGTTATATGGTAAATTATGTTTTTTTAAACAGCAACATTTTCAAATTTCTTTTCTGAGTTTCACTTTTACCTATAAATTACTCAAAATTGTGTATTTTTTGAGATATTTGAGTAATGTACTAATATGTATTGTGCCATTGATTATTTTTCCAACATTATTTACTATATATTGTTTTGGGACTTTTGTATGAGAGCTTTGGAGAAAGGTGAAATCATTAAGTGTACTTTTATAAGTGTTTATGTAAATTTCTAAAATAAGCTAAAACTATTATTTACATCATTCACCCAATTATTTGAGCAGCTGGTATCTGAGATACCTTTTAACACTTTCAGTTATTATTATAGGTTTACTAAACTTTACCTTATTAAGCTTAGACTAGGTTTTACTTGGGTTGGGCCTGGGGGCACACACCTGTAATCCCAGCAGTCTGAGAAGTTGAGCCAGGAAGACTACAAGCTTGATTCCACTCAAGGCAATTCAGTGACTCAGACAGACTGTCTCAAAGTAAAGATTTTTTAAAAAATGGAAGCTCGGGATACAACAGTGTGAAGGCCTGGGTTCAATCCCAAACACTATAGAAAAGAAAGTTTTACTTAAAGCTGACTCAGCATGTAGTGCAGACATGTCCTACTTATGGACAGGGTTTCCATTTCCACGTAGGGTTACATTTTGGCTCAAGAAAGGTATTAAGGATGTTATATCAAATACATATCACATTTCACCCTTTTGTCTTGGTTTATATGTCTCAAGCAGTGTACAGTCAAGTTTAGAGCATGATAATAGCCTTGGAAAACCTTTCAATCTCAAGAGGACATGTCTCCCTTGTCCATTGTGTTGATTTTGTTCAGTCCAAGTCTATAAATAAGAACCTTTTCCTTTTGTGACTACTTTTCGAAGTGAATGATGTTGTATCTTTTATCCCAAGGACTGTACGTGCCTTTAGATGAGAAAAGAGACCTCTCCTGACTTGTTATATTGAATACACATTGAGCAAATTTGTAGTTGCTCTAACATCACACACTTGTTAGAGATTGAATGGGAGAGGAACCGTCACTGTTAAAAGGAAAGTTGTATTTTTGTTGGCACTTTTAAAATTTTCACGTTTCATCTGAAGAAAGACAATTAAATTGTTTCTTAGTTTAATGTTTTCTACTACTTTGTGTTCCTATCCTTTGTTCATTCCAGGTTCTCGTCATACCAAACTTTAATTCATCATAGATTTTTCTCACCTTTCACTTTCTGTATTATTCTCTTTCTCCAAGTCAAGGAATCTTCATTTGTGAGAGATGGAATGAGAAGAGAAAGATGTTAAATATTTTATACTGACCATAATATCTAAGCTTATTGACTCTGAATAGCAGAGGTCTCTACTCTGAGCCCGAATGCTGGAATTTTGTTGTCCAACCAGATCCTACTTCCTAACAGCAAGTCAGCTGGAAGCTCATCAGTGCACTAATCTGCTCATAGTTACCTCACTCCCAAAATGCCCACTTGTGAACACATGAGACTTCAGGAGGACATCTAGACATAAACCATACCAAAATTCAAAAGCTAACACTTGGTGCCAGGCGTGGTGGCTCACGCCTGTAATCCCAGCACTCGGGAGGCAGAGACAGGAGGATTGCTGAGTTCGAGGCTTGCCTGGGCTACATAGTGAACTCAGGGCCAGCCTGAACTACAAAGCGAGACTCTGTCTCAAAAAAAAAAAAAAAAAAAAAAAAAAAGCTAACACTTGGTGATCTTATGTAAACTTCTTTCATTTTCAGCTGTGTCACACCCAATGGCTTTGTAACTGAATGAATGAGAATAAAGGATAGAAATACTCAGTGTGTGTGTGGGGTATTTATTAATTCTTCCTAAATATCCTTCCTAAATTTCCTTCACATTCCTTGTGATAATTGCATTCTGGTTTTTGTTTTTCAAAGACCAACTCTCCCTTCCATTCTTTCTTTCTCCACAATCCACTTCACATGTAAAAAGTTTTATGACCATCAAAAAGATGGAGATTCACTACACTGTACATGAGCACAAGAAATTATAAGATAGAATTTTTAATGTGTTAAGGTTATTTAGAATACTGTTTGCATGAATGATTCTGTATAGTGAACACAACTGAGAAAAGATGATGACCCCAGAGTAGTCACACTGACAGCCAGGGAGGAGGACCTGAGGGAGTAGCTCTTAATTGTACATTTATTTGACCTTGCAGGAAAATGAATCTCATATTCAGTATGGAACACAATTACATAAAGATTCAAAAATGGTGTCATCCAAATGATTTATTCTATCTTATTAGATTTATAGAACCATATAGTGTCTATTCTGCATTATTTTACTAAGGAAAACTACCATTTTGGTTTAGAGCAAAATAGATGAAAAGTGGTTAGGATGTAAAACATTTTCTATTAATATTTTTTGTTAATTTTTTTTTTCTTTTTGAGACAGGGTCTCACTTTGTAGTTCAGGCTGGCCCTGAGCTCACTATGGTGCCCAGGCAAGCCGCCGTGAA